>JAYDZE010565004.1:0-12349 GCA_034509125.1 Monilaria moniliformis
TCCTCATGCGTCTCCTGCTGAACTTTGACGATGTCGTTTTTGTCGCACGGGTAAGACGCATGATGATCATGCGTCTTCACTTAAGTGAAGACGCGTGACGCTCATGCGTCTTACCCGTTTTTGGAACAAAAAAAAAAGTTCCCATTTCGGGAACCTTTTTTGTGGATCCACCCAAATCAAGAATTTTTCCCAGTGCTGGTAGTGGTGAGGGCTATTATGGGGATTTCACATGCGGATCGTATCTTGTCTTTTCTCAATATAGATTTAATTTGATTATTTAATTTTTCTACATTATATTTCTTTATTCCCTCCCCCATTTTTTCCGGGACGACTCTTTGCATGAAACAGAAGAATACAATTTTTTGCATATTTTTATTTTAACGCATTTTTTAAAATTTGTTATCAAATCTATTGCGTTTTTCTTTATATATTTAACAATATTGCTAAATCAAAGCTGATGTAGAATTAACATGAATATTTGGGAGACACGTGTATAGTCCAAAACGATGTAATATATGAACTAGTCAGAACTCTGTTGTTGACAATGAATCCAAAAATTCTACATGTTTACATGTACTAGTAAAAGTATATGAAGCAGGATGATGCATTGGCTACAAAGCATCCTCCCTTTTCAGTATAAACGCCACCGCATCTTCCACTGTATCGACAACCTGCAAAATCAGAGACGCGGCAAGCTCAGTGGCTCGTTCAACATAAGCTTTGCGAGCAACATATTCCATCAATGTTGCATATTATATATGGTGCAAATGCAGGTTTGCATTGACAATTTGACATGGTGGCATGGATCGAAGATCAGCAGATGTGGAGTTGCAGTTATAATGGTAAATTGAAGAGGAAGAGAGTAGTATCGCGTACCACATCAGCTGGATACTGCGTGTGGTTCTCTCTTTGTCGAAACACACCAGTTCTTGTCAAAATTGAAAACCATGGATACCCTGCCTATGGGGCAAGAACAAAGTTACCTCAGAAACACTATCCTTAATGTTTCTTGTTTGAACAAAGGAATTTGAGAGAGAGAGAGAGTGACCTGTTGAGATCCTTTGATGTCAACCAAAGGATTGTCACCAATCATGTAAAGCGTTCTGAAGGACGGCGAACCAGGATGACCATTTCCTGTTCTGACATCAGCTGGACAAGAAGTTTGTAGAAGATGTCCTAATATAGTTTCAGCATTTCTGAAGACGAATGGATTTGGCTTCCCGAAGCATGTGAAATCCAAGGGTTTGTCATGAATTCTGTAATTGAGAGAGAGAGAGAGTAACCAGTTTCAGATCAATGATTATTCAGCTAGGGTCTACTCTTCTCTGTTGATTTTTCTTTAAAATTACAATCTGTATCTTTTTTTATAACATTTCTCATGCATAATACTAGAACACCACTTTAATCATTAAACGGTACTGCTTAAACAACATAATCAACTACACAATTCAACACTAAGTCACGTCTAAACTTGGTTGATTGCAGATCCTTTGATTTAGGTGCATCTGGCATAGCATGAGTAGAACTGTAGAAGATGTTCAAGTACCTGTTGAAGACACTCTCGAGGGCTATCCTGAAGGCACCCATGCCAAGTCGTTCTGAGGGAAACGCAGCCTGTAACGAGTTGACAACATATTGTTACATTTTCAGAAAGTAATAGACTGCAAAGGTCACTGCTAAAACACAAAAGATAATTCAGAGTATTATTTATGATCATGAGACATTAAAAGATTTTTCCTTCATATCTGTTATTAACCAACCTGGTATTGGAGATCATCTGCAGCAAAATATAAAGGTGGTTGATGCCAATTCTTTTCGCCAGGAATGCCTCCAGATGTCAAGATATCGCAAAGAACCTAATTTTGTCAGTTAATCGTCTCAAAAAGGATCCTTTCTGAGAATGTGCAGGTACTGGCGACTTTTACATATCATTTATAGCAAAATACCTGTATATCCCTACCCCAGTCGACAGGATCACTTACAACGAACACAGCTTTAACGTTTTTAGAGTAATCATGATGGATTATCTTCTCTGAGTTTTTTGAGCAGTTTGATTCTTGTATAGTTGTCCAACGCTTGTATTGGGCCACAGGATCAATGTTTCTGAAGTATGACGCGTACTCATCTAGTGAGACAACTCTCCTGAAAGTAGGATCTGGCTTAGGAACAAATAAATGTACCAGGACAACTCAATTTCAACCTTTAAGTAACTAAGCATTAACGAGCTAGAACTTACTTAAAACCATATTCTGACATCACAACAGCGGGTTCCCCTTTTCCAGTGGCAACAATGAATTCATTTTCATATCTATAAAGGGAGATAACAAAAACATTGGAAGCTCATGATGAATTGTAAAAAGATTTAGTAACATTCTAATATTCAATTGCAACAAAGAACTCCGATTTTTGTCCCCGACTTGTACAAACTTTCAAATTGTTTCAACAAAAAGTGACTCTGACTCGCATCATTTCATGCATGGAAATCGATTAGAAAAAACCAAAATATTGAGATAAGTAAAGAAATTAATAAAAGACCTGGGAAACTATAGATCAATATTCAAGCCTAAGTTCACTTACTATTCCTTATCTTGGTAATGAAGAACCATGAAGGAAAACCGACCCAGAAAAATTGCATACGAGTGCGACTGTACTGAGAACTTGAAAAGGAAAATAAATTATGCTTTGAAGAAAATTAATATAAAGAGGACGTTCGATACCTTTTTAGCAAAGTCCTGAAGGGTGAGTGACCCTGCACTACCTATACCCAGAGCATGATACATAACATATCACATTAATAGATACTTGTATGCACAAGGCAACCTTCACAGTTTATAACTACACCTGAGAAGGTAATATTTTCACACCAAGAATATCGCTTAACTCAAGGGCTCTTCTCGACTCTGGAATACCACCACCTACAATTAGACAATGATGTTTTAATTGCTTTTCTACTGCTGGGACTTTTCATGAAACAGCAACATTGGAAGTTCAATATGCCCCAAAATCAAAATAAGCACGAATCTCCGAGTATAGCAAAGCGAGTATGCTACATAAAGAAAAGTTATATTCATTTAAGAATTACGGAATACAGATCTCTGCCAGTTTCATGGAGCTACACTAACAAGTAACGAATAACTATAGAAGTAAAGAGTCCTATTTCTCTTCACAAAGCCAGGCACTTAAGCTCCAAATAGAAGCACAGAATGAAATGTATGAAGACGTTGAAAAACTACCATTTGTCAGGAACAAAAAGGGAATCTTCAATGATCCTGCAAAAAAAAATTAAACAAATATTGTGTATAAGGCAGATGCTAAACCACACAGACACGTTTATTCCATCAGATAAATACAACATCAGTTATACACCCAATTGAATTATATACCAATGATGGTACAGAATTTACTAATTATTTTTGCCCAAGATGTAGTTATTGAAGTTAAATTCAAGCATGTGACTAATTTTCAAGCAATTTCAGCTTCACAATAAAAGCACATTTAGCTAATTTACAGAATTTCATCTCTTTGAGAGCCAGAAACCCTATTCTGAAGAGAAAGCAAAGAAATTTACAGTATCATGTTAGTAAGCAATATTACCGGAATCATTGTAAAATTTTCTGAGCGCTCTCCGTGAATTCCCAATTGGATTTGCGCCGCGAAGTATCACCCCATCTATATCAAATGCAATCCCAAATGATGAACTGCAAGCAACAACGACCAGAAAAGATTAACAAAATTAGGAAAGCTGAATCGTAGTTGAATTAGTCAAAGGAGCAGTTACAGAACTGTTGGGACACTGAGCGAAACGTCGCCGCCGATGCCGACGCAGCCTGCGGCGGCCGGAGTAGTGACAGTGGCAGTGGCTGCTTGAATCGGAACCTCATATTCCTCTTTCGTGATCTTCTGTTTTTGCTTCGAAAAAGAATTCTTTTTTCTTATTTTTTGTTAATTCTAACCACAAATGTAAAAATATATTAAATTTAGCTAATTCCATTGAAAATAGATAATTTTGCCCTTTTATTTAAATTTTTTAACTTTTTTTTTATTAATTTTTGAATTATATAATTGCCTCTTTCTTTTTCTTCATTTCCCTCTTTTATAACACGCTTTTGTAATCGATTCGATTTTTATGTTGTTTTGCCATGGTGGATATTTATGGGACATAAGTTTTGAAAGAATTTATAGGATATAAGTTAACGGAACAATTTGTTTTCTTACTAATAATGTTGCAAGAATTGATTTTAAAGAAAAATCCTATCAACTAAATATTCATACACATTCATCAATAAACATGATCAAATATATCTTAACATTGATATAACACCAGCGATCAATAAAATAATACAAATTGAGTTTTTATATGAACGTAATCGTTCTCCAATACTCGAATTTTTCAAACATGACAATCTAACAGAACTTATCAGCATAATACAAATAAAATCTATACTAGTAGAAACACAAGATCAAGATCCAGTTACCACTTGGTTTCTTTCTTGACTAGTGTCATCTCCACAATTTACACACTTTTTGGAGCCCATCAAATTGAAAGTTTCTTTGAAATCATCAACAATTTTGCAAATGATCTTGTTCTTCCCTCTCTTGTGTGGAAGGTTGGCGAGGTTGCCATTTTTGCTTGCCTTTTTTTCTTGCTTATCCATCCAAGAAATCTTCTTTAATATGGAAGAGGGGTGGCTTTGGAAAAGTAAAGATTCAAGTGATTGGTATGTTATAGCTTCGTGAGTGGATTATATAGGTTGAATAAAAAATAGACAAAGAAATGGTGATGCAAGCGTTACGTCATCGTGTGATGTCATTCTAGATTCCGCGTGTGCTTGCAATAATTGTTGCAACACCTAATATATGTGTTTTACTTTTTCAAGGCTAGTCTCGATAAGTTTTGGACTTTTGATTGCTACTAGCCTACTAGTTTTAAGTAGAAGTATTAATTTTCTTACACGTGTAGAATTTATGTGATTAGGGATGTCTACCGGTCCAGAATCGATAAGGTGAATTATAACTGAATTGGGGGCAGAAAAAGACGGTTTCAGTTTTGAATTGGAAATCGCCGGTTTCGGTTTCAGTTCAAAAATGTTGGTTTTTATTGGTTTTTCAACGATTTTTTTGCCGGTTTTTAGCAATTTTTCCCGGTTAACCGCCGATTTTTGGACCGAACCGCCGGTTACGGTTCTAAAATGATTGGAATCAGAACCGATATGCCGATTCCGATTTAACGGAAGCACCGGTTCCGATTTAACCAAACATCCCTATATATGCTCATTAGTAGATATTATAAATAAAGAACTCTATGGTAAAAATAACTCTAAATGAATTTATTTGTATTTACATTCCAAAAAGTATAGTATATTTAAGTAAAAAGTACATTTTTATGCATGTCCAAATTTGATAATTAAAGCCCACATGTTAATTGGATCATTCTATGTGTAAATAAACGTATTATTAAATTAATTTTTGACTGGCAATGTAATTAGTCGATTTGTGTGGACTATATTAGATAAGGTCGATATCATGTAGATAATATCTGAGAACCATTCATCTTATTTTATCTATATTATAGTTGAACAGTTCAAATATGTAGTTATGAATATAATATTGAAAAGCTTGACGATTCAAAATTTTGAAACTTCTTGGGTGACAAATATTTATAAAATTTTATAGCATATAGGAATTAAGTAAGGCTACTTTTCCTTGGCTGTGGATGATAGAGTAATTAAATTCTGATTATTGACAAGGCATTGCCGTGGTCCCCCTTATCAAAAAAGATCATAAAGTTCTTGATCTAGAGGACAAATATACAATAACAAATTTTCGTAGTTATATACATACATACATGGGTGTAGATAGAAAGATTTGTTCAATAGAGCCGTGTTTTCTATATTTTGAGTTCGAAATTTCGAAAAGTCATTTTTGATGAGATTAGTTTAGTGGAAGTAGCTTATGCTATGGAGCACAATTTAAATGAAATAATTTGTATAAACATAAAAAAATTGATTGGGTAGGACTTAGTAAGTCCCTTTCCATCACAATTTACCTCCCTTTGAATATTTCTCAAAAGTTCACTTCTTACTTTTTGGCTCTTTTTTTTTTGTGTACTATAGTTTTGTTTTTTTGCATGACATTAACAATTGTATCATATTGCCAAATGACTCATATTATTGCATTGGACGATATTGCATATTGCATATTGCATATACATGCATATGCGTTGACAATACAAAACACGATAGATGACATGAACATATAACAGAGAAACCAATCAAATAAAATATACCCAAAAATACAAAAACATGCTCTAAATAAAACAACTCAATCCAAACCCACCAAATTAATTAATTTCCTCCTAGTACCCTGCAGCACCAAAGCCTCAATTCCTTCAATATCTCATGAAATATTTTGGATGTAATCTCTCCTCTTTTAGGGGGAACCACACGAATTTTTGCCTTTCCCTTTTCCATTGGTGATTTGTGTGATCTTGCTAACTAACTAGCTAGTCTTTGAGCATCTAAACAAAGGAGAATATTGGGCTTAATTTCTAGATGACGATTTACGTACCAATTTATAGGCGTTGGGGCCAAGAAAATGTGCAACTTGTTAGACTTTGGATCTTAAAATTATTCCTAGTCAAATGGTTTCAGACACTATTTATAACTTTTGTTATTTGTTATAGTCGAATGGATTCCTCATCTTGTCATTTCTTTGACAAGGTTGTCACGATTTGTCAAGGCATGGATTGGAAACAGCAATATATAGGGGTGGACTTTTGTGTGAATAAATTAATAGTCAAACTCTTGGACGTGTATGGGGTTGGACTTTTGTGTGGCTCCTTTGCTTTTTTCTTTTCCCTTGCTAAGATGGAAAAGATTATCAATTTAGGATGTGTTTTAAGATGCGGGTATGCAGGAAAATGTTAGTAGGAATTTTTAGTTAGTCTATTTTCTCACATTCATATTATATATATACAGGATTAGGTTAATGTAAAAATTACTTTTTAACATTTTCTTCTTCTTCTTCTTCTTCTTCTTCTTCTTCTTCTTCTTCTTCTTCTTCTTCTTCTTCTCTCAAAGTTTCTTTGTTCTTCATTTCTTTATGCAATTCCAGTCCTTCTAATCCTCCAATCTCTAGTCATTTGGTTTTCAGCAGCATCAATTTAGTAAATGCGTAAGATAATTTTCAGCAATTTTAACAAATTAGATAGTAGAAAAAAGAAGAAAATAAAGATATTGGTAGGAGATTAAGCCCCGTCATGGTTCTATTTGATGGAAAATTTTACAAAATCTATGTGTTCAAGATCTAAGTTCAGAATTTTAAATTAAGTGACATTAAAGTTTAAAGTGAGAAAGTATGAGTTTCTAGAAAATGATTTAACTTAGGTGTTCGGTTTCAACTCGTCTAATTGGATAGACGAAAAACGTGTAGTGAAGTGGTTCTTTCCTCGAAGTAAAGTGAGTAATTATAATAAGCCGAGAATCCGCCAAAGTCAAAACCCACGCTGCTGGCAGCCTCAAAGTCAACCTCGAACTTTGCCCAAAATTCAACGATCCTCCAAATATTCCACTCGACAGAATTGGTAATAATGTATATTGTCAAAGGTTCATGCATGCATGATGCATTACACCAAATAGAAAAGACATGCACCAACTTACCCTAAATGAAATTGTACGATGGAAAGAAATTACGATGCAAAATTTCCACTAGAAGAAATTTGTGTTTGGTTTTCGCTGAGAATAATCGGATTAATGAATTCTTGTCATGTCTCTTCTTTTCAATTTATTAATGAGTTTGAATTTACCCTGTTAAAAGTAATCGTACTAGTTGACTAAATGAGCACATCACAAATGTCACGAGTTCAAATTTCACCACGAGATTTCCTCTCGTAGGGGTACTTTGCCCATGATCTGCCCTTATGTAGGGGTACTTTGGTAATTTTTGCCTCTTACAAGTTTTCTGATATGTTCAAAATTCTGGCTTAAAGTGAGAGAAGTTTGTGAATGAATATATCGAGCATATGTAGAATCATGACAAATAAAAGTGACAGATCTAAATAATCTACAAAGTATTAATAATCCTATACCATTCTCTCTCTCTCTCAAACACACACAAATTGAAAGAGTTTGATTTGGCATACTCAAAAGTGAAAACTGACGTGCAAATTTTATGTGATAAACTGATCACTTATTCTATCACCGTGGTCACTTCTATGAGGGGCGATTAGTAGAACTCTAACCTTGTTGATGGAATGAACTTGAAGGGCATCGTTTCCGCAACTCATTTAATCCACTTTCATTTGCTTGGCCGAAGTGATCTCTCAATTTGCAAAAAATTCAGTTGAGGGAATTCTTCATGAGCAGTTTCCCATATGTCAGTTTGAGCACTTGAAGATTAGGCAACAAACCAACAACTGTCATATCTTCCCAAGGAACCACCCACCCTGTAGGGTCAACTTCTTGAACCCTTTGTTGAAATTTAAGCTAGATTAATGAATAAATGAATGGGTGTGATGTTTGATAAGGTGTCCATTCATATGAATGTGTCCTTTCATAATGTGCCCTTTCATTATTAGTTGTGTCTTATGGGATGAGTTGTGTCCCTTCATGTTATGTAGACTAATCTTATAAATAGTCATGTAATTTTTGTTTTGCAAACAAGAGAGTTGTAACAAAGTACCAAAAGACAATTAAATTAAAAGGTTCCCTCCATTGAGTCTATATTACCGTGAGTTCCTAAAAGAAAGAGAGTTTGAGTTGTATATTTATAATTGGTCCATTACGTTTCCAACAAGACAACCCAAGATGAGTTCTCCAGGGAGAGACCTCGACGCTCAAGTAAGCTCACAGTAAATCTTGGCGTAGATATTGTGTCTAAGGGGCGAAATTTCTTGGTAGTGTGAACTTCTTGTGTAGTGTGCTCTCTGTGTTCGTGAAGAATTGCACGATGCCTCTCCGAGTTAGAGATTGTGTACCACTAATACATGAGGGATGGGGTATTTATAGGTGGAGAACACTAAAGAGATTTCCGCCAACTTACCCTTTACCAAATGAGGGAGATAGGATAGTAATTGATGGGGGACATCTAATATCTCACAGTCACTTTCTGTTAGGATTACAGGTACGGATAATAGTCATTTACCATTTTGAGAAAGAACACGCAGGTGGTCTCGAAAAACAATTAGGGAAAGATTTCTCGGCACAAATGCTTTTCGGCTGTTGTCAGACACGAAAGCCAGGTCTCGGGTTGGGAAGCATCCGTATGGCAAGCAGGTGCTTCATCGGGACATCTGTCGTATCAGATGTGAGCGATGTGGCATTAGTTAGGTGCTTGGTTTAGTGCCAGATTATGTGGTTGGTAGATCTTCCTCAAGCAGACGGTTCATGTCCTATTTACAGCTTCTATCTAAGCTTTACTTCTGGCTTAACCTCTTATAATATTTCACTCTTGATAACGTAGGTCTAAGTCGCTTCTATCACTCTGCACGAGTCGCTTATGACGAGTTTGTTAGGTATGATTTAATTTCACGGGCGCTTATATTCATTCCTATCACTAATTGAGAAACAATATTAGTATATTTGTCGGGTGTTGGGCTCGAAACTTTCACAATCAGTATCATAGCATTGGATTCCTGTTATTAATATAAATAATTATGTTCGATATATAGTGAAAAGTGCTAATCATATTGACATTTCTTAAAAAAAGGTAATAATAAAGTCAATATAATACAAAGAATTTTACTCAACCGCTAATGTTTCGACATTCAAAGAAAATACTGTGCCCTTATCCCACTTCGTCCTTAACATTGTTAGCACCCCACAATTAAAGTGCGACACAATATCCAACCATCAAAATTGAAGTTGGTTAGACGATCTTGCCATAGTCCAATGCACTAAAAACATCGTATCGGTTCATTGCATATATTATTAATTAGTACAATGCACAAATTTATTTACAATCAAATTTATATTTACTTATAGTGTGAAGCAGTTTATTTTTTCAGAATGAAAAGCATTTCAAAAACTGTTATATTTGATTTAGTATAATATATGTTTTTTTACTAACTAATTCACTAAAATAGTTATATGGGTTCATTAGTGCAGGCAACTTAATTTACTAGCTCGGTTTTTGAAATTCACCAATAAACGTAACAATCAATACTTAATAAGTAAAGTAACAAAAAAATAAAAGGTTTAGATTATTATCCATATGTTACTGTTAGTCCAGCGATGTGACTTAGGCCATCCAAAATACCATCTCTTAATCATTCATTTCCTTACACTATTCATTTACTATTTATGAACTCCACAACTCTTTTTATTTTATTTCTTAACTAAGAGACATCACCCGCAATACTCATCTATTAACCATTCATTCCCTTATACTTTTTAAGGGTCTCATCATTAAATTTTTTATTCATTTCTTATTTATAACATTTTCTAATTAAATTGATTTTCCGAATTAATAAAATATGCGAATTTCTTATTTCTTATGTTTATTACATATTATAATGATAAACATACAATCATATAAAATTTGATATTTATGCGAATTCTTATTTCTTATATTTATTACATATTATAATGATGACCATACAATCATATAAAATTTGATATTTACATGATACATTTTTATGAATTAATGTATTTATATATGTTTAATCAAATTAATGTATTTTTAATAAGAGTATTAACTTTTTTTAGATAAGCAAAAAAGAAAACAAAATTAAGAAAATTAAATGAAAATAAACAAAATAAATCAAAAAATAAAGAAAAATTCCAAAAAAAATAATTGATGGCACTATGTTTTGAACTCAAGACCTATTGATTTCATAAGAGTCTTTTAATACTAGACCAATCATTCATTTTGTAATTAAGGTAACATAATAATTATATAGTTAAAAAGGGAGTGTGGTGGAAGTGATTAATTCATCCCATATCGGAAACTTAACACATCCTACACTTTGTTCCTACCTATTTATACCACATATTTATCACACATCGAAAATAGATCAAAAGAAAATGTGATGATAGTGATTATAAATATAATCCTTCACCAGAGTTGAAAATTGCCATAAAAAATATATTTTTGATTTTCTATAAAAATAGAAAATTTAGTTTTGATCATTATTAAATAAAATTTCAATTTTTATTTAAAAAACAATTTTTAAAATTTAAAAATTAAAAAAAAATTGCGAACGTGCGAATCCCTCTCGCATGCCCAACGAGTGGGCGAAACGCACGCATGTGATTGGTTGCGGAGGGTGAGGCGCAAGGCGGGATGACCGCCCTCTTTCCCTCCGCTTCACGACGTCCGTCCCGTGCCCGCCCTTGCAGTGCGTCCCGCGCCTATCCCGTCTCGGCGGGACGGACTGGGATGCGCCCTATGTGGATGCCCTTACAACTCCGTTCACTAAATATTTTTATTCGCATATCATTTTAAAACAAACCGCGTGTAAACCAAACATGAGTTAACTAAATTACTTCTGTGGGTTGATCAGCGCCGTCAACTTAATTCACTATATCGGTTCTTAAAACTAATAAAACATAACAATCAATACTTAATTATTAATGTAACAAAAAAAAAGGTTTAGATTATTCCAAATTAATGTTACTCTTAATCCAACAATATGACCTGTAGTCTGTTAACTAAATATTTTTTGGCGGTTTGAAACAAACCAAATTCCAATTCGCTAACAAGATCACACCAATTCACCTAAAATAGATACGGACTCTCCTAATTTCACCAACAATACGACATGTGTTCACCAATACACAAAAAACGCCTATATCAAAAACCCATTTTATATTATTCGCAGATGTGAGATGATCCTCGTTTTCCAACACAATGCAGCATCATATCACATGAAATCAGTGGCACATAAACAAATCAAATTATTTTACACACAGCTTGAACAATAATTTAGAGGATATAACCCTTCAGATTAATCACAATTAAAATTCACTTCGGTACTAAATATAAGACGGTTGCAGTAAATCATTATATAAAATAAATATTCTTCACATAATATGGACATTTAATATCAATAGAAATAATATTGCACCACCATATAAATTTAAGGGCAAATTGCCGGAAAAACCACCAAATTTGGTTAAATTCTGGTCAATCCCGCAAGTTTCAAAATCAGCCGATTATATCATAACGTTAACAATTTTCGCAATTATCCCATGGCAAAATATTCAGCACAGACCATGCGTTTATATCAGTACATCGCAATTTCAGGAATTAAATTTCTTAATTATAGCAACTATCGTATTCAATCATACAAGATACGTTTTTATTATGGTATGATTCTAGTACATCTCATATAGTTAATTAGTATCAACAT
>JAYDZE010565015.1:0-12349 GCA_034509125.1 Monilaria moniliformis
ATAATAATAATAATAATTTGTAATACATTAGAATTAAAATAAATACATAAATAAAAATAATAATACCAACATTGTCTACCTATATGACCTACGTATGGTAGCTAGGGAATCACCAAAATATGAAAGAGCTGTGGCGTTTCATTTGTTGGTATTATCATTAAACGTTTACTTCAAAAAAATTTAAGCATCTCAATAAAACATAAACCAATTCATAAAAATCATTTAAAATAGGTGGAGCTATTATTAAATGAGTATAATTCATACGGGCCGGTGAACCCCAACCACCTAGCTATTTGGTAGGCAGAATTTATTGTCCCAGTTGTGTTCTTATTTCATAACTCATATTTATAACGTGGGTGTCGACACTGTTAAAGCACATATCTCACTTTTTTTTTCATATTTTTATTGGATTAGTTAGAACTTAGAAGATCAAATTCTTAAATAGTTTGTAGAATAATAAATTAGATAAGTAAAGCTTCAAATATTCATACCCACCAGTAAATAACGAAAACTTTGTAAACCAAACGTGTTGATAATTGGACCCTCAATCAAATTTGAAATTAAATTTTAATCAAACGTGTTTGTCAATACTCTTCGCGCTAAGTAACTATCATTAATTAAATGCTAATAATGGTGATAACGCCTAATACATGACGTGCCTCCCTCTCATTGCCATATTAATTAGTTGCCATTATTCTAGTTTAATAATGTTAACCAAATAAAAAATAGAGTAATTACTCAAAAGTATTTATTATTATATGATAAAAGTAAAAATTATTCACTATAATAAAAAGTAAAATTAGCCAAAAAAAATTGCATCATTATAAAATTACCCTTTAGCCACAGTTGCCCTTATTTTATGCATTAGTTGTGAATTATTAATTTTCTTCTATAATTTACAACTAAAACTAAGAGTTCACTCAGTTGTGAATTACTTATTTTAGCAATAATTCACAATCCTAAACTCTCTTAGTTGTGAATTACTTATTTTTTTGTTATAATTCACAACTTCGAACATTTTTAGTTCTCCAGTTAGCGATTTTGCTCTATAGTTCACAATTAAGATTACACCCAGTTGTGAATTACATAATTTTGGTAGTAATTCACAGCTTATAGTCTTCTTAGTTGTGATTAAATCAAACAAATTAGAGGGCAAATAGTAAGCGTAGATTCTTTTATTTTAGTGGCTAAATTATATTTTTGTTATGTCATAATGGTTATTTTGTCTTTCATTCTAAAAAGTAATTGATTTAATCGGTTTTAGTGTGCAAACTACTATTTTCCAACCACAAAAGCGCACCTAGCTTACACATCATATATTAAATCCAAAGACAAAAACTTGTGTAACTCTTCCTCATCATGAGCTCCAAGAAAAAAAAAATTATTCTTGTAACATGAAAATTATTTTGTTAAAAGTTCTGTGCTTATACATAAAAGTTATTCTGTTAAAAGCGATTATTTTTATGAATAAAAGTGATTGTTCTTATTAATAAAAGTCACAATGTGTTGCAAATAAAAGATGATACTTTTTTTATTAAAAGTTATTGTTGTAAAAGTGATAGTAATTTTTAATAAAAGTTAATATTTTAATGAATAAAAGTTAATGTTAGATATAAAAAATTGAGCCGAATCAGACTAGGTAAGACTGCATCAGACCCAAATTTGACATATTCAAAATCCAAAATAGATTACTTTAAATTCACTATCGTTATTTTCCATAAAGATTTGAGTTTTTATATTATCTCATGTTAGAAAATACCAACAGGATATTCGTAAAACAAAAACCTAGAAATATTATTTTCATAATCAAAACTCATGACCATTATTCTGTCACAAAGTTATTTTTCTTCAATATCAATACAATAACTAGACATAAAATAAAAATGTATAAGATTAGTTAAATTTCAAATTCGAACTAGTATTTTATGACATATTTGTACGGGAAAAGTAACATAATTTGTCACAACATTTGACATTTTTTTCAATAGTGTCACACTTTTTAATTTTTGATAAATTAGTACAAAAAATATTACACATTTTTTCAAAAATGTAACGAGGCCCAAATTTTAACTTCAAAAAATTCACATAGTAAGTTGATCTTATATGAAACTATCCCTACGTTACCATTAGGGGTGAGCAAAATACCTGAAATCCGAATATCCGAACCGAAAATTTTTGGATTTCGGTTCGGTTCGGTTTGATTTTTCGCAAATTTCGCTTTTTCGGTTCGGTTCGTATATACTATAAACCGAAAAATCGAATTTATATTTTATATTATAATATATATATTTCATATATATACATATATTTTTTGGATTTTTGGATTTTTGGATTTTTCGGTTTTTTGTTTTTTTCTTTTTTCGATTTTTCGGATATTTTTATAAATTTCAGTTTTTTCTGTTCGAATCGGTTTTCATAGATCGGATTTCGATTTTTCGGGTTCGCTCGGGTAATTTGGTTCGGTTTAGTTTTAATTTTGAAAAAAATTCGATTTTTCGGTTCGATTTGGTTTTGACAAAAAACCGAAGCGAAAATCGAATGCTCTCCCCTAATTACCCTACATGTAATTTACACATCAAGTTCGTTGTGTACTTGTGCTACATGGAGTTTTTTATGATGAAATTTGAGCACCACGACATTATTGATAAATATTGATATGTTTATGCACCAAAACCTAAAGACAAGAAATTATTTTTAAAAAGGGCTAATAGCATGAGCATCCCCGTGCTTAAGCACGTGGTTGCGTGCTCAACAACTCGAGTGCGCTGATGCGGGTTGTTGAGCACGTTGTTCAAGCATGCTGGAGAGTGCTTAAGCACGTTGAGCACTTTTTTTCATCGGTCAATGGTGGCGAGACACGTGGCTGTTTATTAATTTTTTATTAATAAAATGCAAGTGGGTCTCGTGAATAGTGTAAGTGCTTAGAAAGATAGTGCTTAGTGGAATGTGGGGGGAAATATTAAGCATGTGAATAGTTGTGTTCAAGGAGATAGTGCTCAACGGAATGTTGATGCCCTAATATTGTTTTATATCCCAACTTATAAGCGTATTCAAAAAAATGTCCCAACTTTAGATTTTTCATCAAATGTCTCGCGTTACAAAATTCGGTGACGAAAAACTCATTCATCCCGTCGAAGTCTGGGGTTGAACTTTTTTTCCACCTCGACACATAAAATGACGTCATTTAACATAAAAACATGAAATGTTAAAAGTATTTTATGTCCCCAACTTTTAGCATATTTTTGAAAATGTCCCAAAAAATTTGTATGTAAAACGGTGTTACACGAGACTCTCCCATTATTAATTAGGTGAAGTAGATCCGAACAATCGTTTTAACAATTAATCGTTAGGGTTTAAGGCATGGGTGGGCCCACCCGGCCTATCAATGTTGTGGTACCACCTAATTGACAGTCCACGTGGCGCATTGAGAACAGCTTATGCCAGTGGAATTTTGTTACCATATTAATGATTTAATATATAGCTGTTAGAATTGCTGATAACATAATTTAATAATAGATAAATAAATTCTGATTTCATATCATAAATTGACATTATGATCAAATAAATTTAATCCATTCTTGAAACCTATCGGTTCAGACGTAGAAATTTCAATATTTTCTATTTTCTTTTTTTGCTTTTTAGGTGGCGCTAGAAATTATACCAGGTTTTCACATTCAATTTTCAGCTGTTTAATTGCATTATCAGAACTTAATAGATATTACAGCCGAGAAAATTAATTTCAACTATTGAATATTCGTATAGAGTCTACCTAGCCTTCATATTGACATATTTCCTCATTCAAAATAGTATATTCTAAAATAAATTCTAGGACAATATCCAACATATGTTATCATGTTGTGCCTCTGACATTCTGGACTCTAAATCTCATAACTCTTTTTCCAGATGTAGCTTGTTTTCATGAATCTCAGTTGTTCTAACACTTTATACGATGATCGTCGTATTTTCTCAATATATAAATTTTCAAAAGTCAAATCCTCTACAATTCGAATTAATGATAATGATTGTTAATTTTTGTTCACACAAAATATCAATAATTTAACGAATAAAAGAAAGAATTTATGGTTGATGCCACACCGGCCTAAAATTCGCCGATGCAAGATTCGGTCTTCTTTTTAGATGTCCAACCATTTATATCCTCATTAACTTTTTCACTTTATTTAAGTTATAATTTCTCATATTAACCTAGTTTACCTTCCTATTACTTGAGATTTGATTATATTTCTATTATATATGTTAAAATTTATTATTTATAATAAATTTCATTAAAATAATATATTTCACGGTAGGAGAAAAACAAGTATCTGGATACGAGATCACAGCACGAGAATAATCTTCTTAATAACGAGATAATTATAAATTGAGGCGTTACCGTGTCTACCCGACTCGACACCACATAAGATGTGATGATTTCATATTTTTAATATACATTTAAAAAAATGTGATGGTTTATCATGTGGTTGTAACTGAATCGAATTCAACCACAAGTTTACGTCAACTTTATCAGATTATCGTACAGTACTACTACTTCTATTAACAATATTATCTTCAACTTAAGAAATATTAAATCTCATATACTATAAAGTTTATGATCCGTAAAATCCTCACACATCAAAGGGATAATAACATCAAACCAAATGAACCCATGCGAACAATCGGATTCATACATTAAAGTAATAATTTCTAAGAAGCGACCGAAAATCAAGAACGACGATAAGATGATAATAGCGAAACACGAGTTGAAACAAATTCTGTACCTTATATTTGAAAGGAATAGATTGTCTACAAAGGAAATCTCAGAGTTCCTATTCAAGGGGTTGGTTGCTTTGGCAAGCAAGAGGCAATGCCAAATTCCAGGAGATGTCAAGAATATAAATCTTCAAATTTAGAAACAACTATACACGCCTATCACGAATCATCAGCTGTTATTTCAATGTTTTCCTACAGGCTATCATGAATATCGGAAAAAAAATTAAAAAGAAAAATAGGCAACGATGCAGTGTCTTACTCGTCCAGAATCTGATCTGGAGGCACTTGACCAAAAATATCTGGGCATCCTTCCCAGTCGCCTCGTTCCCTAGCTTCCCAGTACCCACCAGTGTAGCGATAAGAGTTGGAGTCTTTGGCGAACCAACGAGGTTTCCAGCCTTGTTCTTGCATCTTCCTCGCCTGGTTTCCATCAAACAGTTTGTAGTTGATATTAGGTCAATGGTGACATGGTGTGCAGCAATGCTATGCAGTTCTAAATTTCGTACTTAGTAGCAATACTTTTACAGAATTTCATGACATGCAGAGAAATCCAAAGCATTGAAGGGCACAAGCACCAAAGAATTACCTGCCGTTGCCTCTGCTCCAGCCTCAGTTTTTCGGCATTTGCCTTCTCGTACTCCCCATTTTCCAAGCACCTTTGATCGGGTCTGAGTCTTGAATCTGTTGGAGGCAGCTTTTCCTGCAAACAAGTGTGATATCTTAATAACCCATACAATAAGAACACGGCCAGATTCAAATATAATATTTGGTGCGTGTTGTTCTTGGTTCCAACAAGTGAACACCAAAGAATCACAGACTTAATATCACTCATACCCAAGGTGGAGGAACTGTCTAGAGTTGCCAGTTACTGATAATATAACATCCACCATGCATAACAGTTGAATCACTTCCATGGTCACGGGAATCATAACGAAACTATTAACTTATGAAACACGACTCATCTAGACCACAATATGATATTAACTCATCAGCGGGACTAATGTGGAAACAGAGGCAGATTTGCTTCTACACTTGGGTCAAAAGTACAAAAAAACTTCGTGTGGTAAAAAATTTACCTTCAGTCCTGGAATTAGCTCATTGAGTGTAATGGCAAAACGTGTCAAATTGTAACGTGTAGGGAACTGTGGAGGCTTGCTACGTCTCCAGAGCAAGTGAGCTTCTGACGAATCATGGCCTTTCCCTTTGAATTCACCATTGACATAATGCATGCTCGTGTCCCACTTCCCAATCAAAGTTGCTGCAGTCTTTCCACTCTTGTCTTGGACTAGCCCCTGCACCTGAAATTTCAAATTTGTTTTAGTGCAATGTCTAAAGAGTAATAGATTAAAGAGCTTATATCTTTATAAAAGATGGATAATTATGTTTTCTAGATGAGGAGATCCTCATTCTTTTCCTTCCCCATCTGCTACGAACTAGCACACAGAAAAAGAGAAGATTTTACTCATTGATTGACCCTTTGGGTGCTATCCTAGTTTTGTTTACAACTACATGTTTCCAACCAATAAAAACATAAGAAACACCAACTGACCATTCATTAAAAAGCAAACCCATCAAGGTTAGATAGGTAATTTACCTGGTGAGGATTTCTATCTATTAAAGACTGTTCCTTAAATTTTAGTTTGCATGAGTAACCACGGTTTCCTTGTATCCGCATGGTACCGTAGTGGTCACAATATAGTTTTCCCAGAATAAGGTTGTATATTGATGTTGTTACCTGCAAAATGCAAGGAACATGTTAGTACTAAAACCGGGGGCACAGCAGGTTCTCATACTTAATAGATACCTTGCTCCATTGAAAAACTTCACCATCATCAAACTCAAGAGTTAAGATACCCTCTGGATCAAGCTGAATGGAGCGACCCCAAAATTTGCTTCTCAGATTGCTGTCACCATAGAATCTCCATCCAGTACCCTCGCAATGGCAAGCAACAACCATTGGGTGGTGACTAACCTAATGAAAAAAGAAAATTATGTTAGCTATTTGTTTGGTTGGGACAAATGCAAACCAAGAAAAGATTTTTTCAAGGGCCTTGACTTGACCAAAGCCAAACAGTACGGTATGTTGAAAGCATATCAGCAAACATCATAGATGTAAGAGTCAACAGACAAAGGTACAACCACTAGACAAATAGATCTAAGCAAATGATTTGGATAGAATAGATACAACCATTTTGGAAATCTAACATGGTTCAATAGAATTCCTAATGATTTTTTACTAATTCTTATGGATGATAAGGTTTTGCCAATCCTGCAACAGGCATAATTTAATATTTTTTTAAATGGAAGAGATCATATAGATATGCTGAGACATTAGAGCATGCAGCAACCAAAGTATTCCCAAGTAAGTCATGAGCAAGCAATCAACAACTCGGAGTGAATATTGACCATCAGAGCAACATCTCAGCATTATTGGATACAAGATAAATGCTATGAACACGAGATAGAAATTGTCAATCTTCTATCCCATTTCCCTTCCTATTTTTACGTTTCATGATGTCTCTTAGCAACAATGCAACAGCATGAGCAGAAAATCATAAGTAAAGACAAATAACTTGATCCAGTTAATAAGCAGAGACCTTCTCTGAGAAAAACCGGAGGCCTTTATCTGGATAATCTGCTTCATAAGTCTCCCCCAACAACGGATTAAATGGTTTGCAGATTCTTCCCTCTGTGGAGGCATACCCGGATACAGCAAATGCAGCTACATTTAGAATCCTCATAAGGCTGTTGCCCTACACATAATTAAAAAGCCTAGATCAGATGCTAAGGGTGCGAACCTTTGCATCACATACAAATAAAACTGACAACTTCTAATTAAGCAAAAAACATTTCTTTTACAAAATATTCACACTATCAAAAAATCTTGTGAATATGCATTGGCATTTTATATAAAAAAACTGAATTCCTGATATGGTTGGATGCATTAGGAACAAGTAACTGAAAAGAAGTAGAAACAGATAGCGACTACAAATAAAAACCACAACCAAGTCCTCGGGTGAAATATTAACTTTAATAGTTCTGACAACCAGAAAATTTGAACATCAGATAAATACACAGGCCAAAATAAAATTTGAGGATAGTGAGCAACATAATCAGTACTGAGAAAGACAATGCATTGACTAATGCTATATAACCCATCTCAAATTCAGATATTTCTCAAGCTAACATGACCATAGAGCATGACAAAAGCAGTCATCATTCTGAAAACAAAAAAATGTTTTTTTTCTTCTTCCAAAACTAGTGCTGCTGTCAAATCAGTCAATGCAAGAACATAGGAAGCTGAATCAACTAATATTAATATTTGATATTTCTCAAGCTAACATGACCATAGAGCATGACAAAAGCAGTCATCATTCTGAAAACAAAATATGATTTTTTTTTCCAAAACTAGTGCTGCTGTCAAATCAGTCAATGCAAGAACATAGGAAGCTTAATCAACTAATATTCTTTGGACCAACTTACCTTTTTCCCCCATTCATTGGCCCGATCAAGTAGATATGAATATTCCAGGTCTTCAAAACATTTCTGCAGAGATGAAAGAGGCTCATTGAAGTAGACTGGAAGACATACTTTTGTAAGATCCTTCCCAATGTTATCTTTGATCATTGACCACAAGCTCACTCCTTTCTCTTTCTCAACAGGGTCTGGCAATCTCTTCCGACGTTTAACGTGAGCAAAGTTTGTTCCAGCAGACCTAATGGCAGGTTCAATACCATCCTCGGCTTCAAAATCATTGAGCTCGTCATCATCATCAGATGAAAAAGACGATGTCCTTAAGTCAGACCCATTGCTTTTAAAAGAGCTAGAAGATAGAAAATCCCTGGTGTCAAAAAAAGTATTCTCTTCTTCATCAGAGTCCTCCTCGACCACATCCACTCTTTCGTTTTCATCTTCAGATTCAGTAGCACTTCCTGGTAGAGATAAACAAAAAGGTAGTAGTTATGTAAGACCTCATCCAACTGGAAAATGCACATAAAAGAAACAAAATGTTCAGACTACTTATACTATTACAATAGCACCAACTTTTAAAGAATAATAATTCCTAGAGTTATAGTTCACATTTTAAGGGAGAACACAGTGCATTAGTCTACTCTTTTATCATCTCGTAGATCACATAGGAAAGTAGCAGAAGCTGCATGGAATTAATACTGACAAAAGTCAAAAGCAAGAAGATTCTTACTTGGAGGCACTAATTTGATACCAACAGCCAAGTTAACAAATAAGCTCAAATTCATATTCAAATTCGTCCAAAAACATTTATCATATGCCGAGGCAATCTTACCACTATACTTATCTTTTGATCTTGCAGATGCTCCTACATCCTTAAACTGTCTTTGGCTTTCGTCAACAACCGTATTCTCCAGATCCACCTTTTCTGTCTATACAAAAGCAGTAGCCAATTTTAGCCTAACAGGTAGAGAGCACCTTGCAGATACTTTCAGTTCAATGAGTTACTTTACTGATTAATTCTCAAGAATGTAAATCAGAACTTGATGGACAAAAATCACGATTACCCAATCACACCAACCAAAGAAAAGGTGAAAGTGAGAACGCTTTCCATTCGGAGAACATGAAGCAAATTGCAAACAACAAACTAACAAAGGAAAAACCACACCAAGGAATAGAGGATCCTCTTTGTGAAGCATGACTGTATAAGGAAATATACTTTACATACTCCAGAATACAATTAATTGTTGTTCCATGAGAATATTAAGAGAACGTCACTTCTTATATTTTTGGTTTCCTTTCATCAAGATTTTATCTCCACGAATAAACCACTCACAACTTCAACCCCGGCTAATGTAGACTCTCTAGTCTTAATAGTATTCGATTTGGACAACAAAAATAAATTTCAATCGCTGGACGTCACTATATATAAATATAATACACAAAGATATCCTAACCACTAAAATACAAATCCAGTTCCAGTATGCGAATAGATCAAGTCTTTGAAAAAATTTAAAAGAAAATTTGTCATTAAAGAAAAGTGGCAGGAGTTTAGAGATTCCATAAAATAGAACAGATGTTCTGATGTGATTCTGAGACAAAATCACAGGAGTGCCCAAACATTATAATTTTTTGGAAGAAATGTAAGAATCCTTCTACAAATTAAACAGAAAAGAAATGGGGGTGGGGCAGGAAGAAGCAAGAATTTCTTCTTGCTAAGCCAAATGAAAGATAAGAGGAAAAAGATCATTTATATAATGAGTGACCTATGGCCGAACACTTTTTTCCTATGACCTGAAGCTTATCCAAAGCTATAAAAAATTTAAGAACAAATTTTTCATAAACCCCAGAGAATGGAACACTAAAAACCCAATGTTTGCAGCCACTAAAATAAGCATTAGGTGAGAGAAAACGGATCACAAGCCCAGGCTCTTAAACTACAAACACAAGGAAACTGAAACCAGTTCCCATGCACAATGCTTCAGAGAAACTGAAAAATATTCTGAAATTGGTTTGTAAGAGTTTGTATTCCATAATTAACCCATACCTCTAGCTGTCGGAGTGTATCTGTAAGGAGCCAATACTTCTGGCTCAAGAGTCTGAACTGATTTTGAAGTGATGCAAATTCACTCTTCATTATTTGCTCACTCTCCTCAATTGCAGACTCACTCAAACCTTCTTCCAACAATTTCTGCCTCAACCTTTCTGTTGAGACAGTTATATTGTCAATAGGAGCCATTAACTCACTATTTGACATCCTTGGGAACATGTCCTTCACAGCTTCCAAAGCTTCAAGCCATGCTACACGGTCTTCTGCACTATCAGCCCTCAGATGGAGCCTCTTTGTACCAGTAAAAATTGAGAATCTCCGATCATCTGATCGGCTCTCTCTGATTGTTGATACCTACAAAAAGTTACTCAATTGTAGAAGACCACAGAAACCACATTTTTCAGTTTTAATACAATACACACATTCAGCACATGAATCATACAAACGGAAGGAAAAATCTTCATGCACTTACTTTTATTGATCAACACTAGTTACACTCCTCAAGGGGAAATGAGGCAAAACCTCTTACCAAGAAAAAACAGTATTGTTTTCGCTTTTGGTAACAAAAGCTTTCCATTTATTTCGCCAATCATCATAGAAAATAAAGTTAAATTTGATTATCCATACCAAAATGCAGTATATCAATTTCACTCAAAATTAAACGTGCCAGGTGTTTCCAAAATGAAGCAACATATCCGAAAGACTAATCTGCAAATGAACATAACGCAACAGATGCATTTCTTCAAAGAAGAAACTATTCATATGATCCCAACATAAGCAGAAAATATTTATAAAAAATAAAATAATAGCAAATCGTTATCTCCTATGCAAGAATAGCACATGTTCCAAATGATATAACTAGCAGGTAATAACATCTCATGCAAGTCAATTGGAAGAAAATGAAACCTTCAAATGAACTTCTCCAACAGGCTTCCTGCCTTTCACAGACCCCCAGCTCCCAGTCCTGCGATGAAGACCGCTAAACTTCCGCGATAACCGCTTCACCGATTCCTCCCCAATCACTCTCGATCCTTTCTCAGTCTGTGGGTTAATCCTATCCGGCCCGTTGATCTTATAGTAACTCAACACACCATCCTGCAATACGAACCACCTCGGCCTCCACCCCTTCCCGTAATTCACCCACTTATGCAAAATCCCTGAAATCCCATTCCCCACTATATCACTGATTTTCAGGTCACGGCTGTGGTGGCTGTGATTCTGACTATGGCTACGGCTGAAGATATGGCTATTGAACGAATAGCCATGATCCAGAAGAGAATCGCGTGACGAAAGAGCCCTAGACACCCCCGCACTCAGGCTCCTGCCGATGACCGGATCGCCCGACGGCGGGAGAGGAGGAGGAGGCGGCGGCAAGTCGGAGTTGGTTTGAATGCTCATTGATGTGACGCAGCAGAAAGGACGCATAGCACACGGATTGACTTTAGCATAATTTGGATTGATGATGCCTCCGAGAAATCGCACCGATCATTCCCCGAAATTGGTGGCGAGCGGCAAACGATGGTGGCGGAGAAGCGATTCCAACTGCAGGAAATTAGGTAGTAGAATTTGGAGAAAAATTCAACTGGATTAGATATACGGTATTTGTATGTAAAGAATTTGATAAATTGGATTGGGCGAAGAGAGAATTTTCCGGTAGCGTTGATGACTTGGCAGTCGTGGCGGTGGTATTTAAATTTAGGTCACGCCCGGCGGTTTTAGGGGGGTGGGGGTTGGGGGTGGGGGTAGAGAGTGACGGGTGGGAAAAGGAATAGGAGCAACGTGGCAACGTGGCAACTAAATTGTGTATTTTATTATGTGATTGGATTTACTTTTCTAGATTTATTTTGATGTACCCAGCAATTTTTAAAACTTTTAATAATTTTATTTTTAATTATAATTTTTTTCAAATATTAATCTTAAATTAGCTATATTTGAAAATTTGAAAATTTACACTTGTTTTAATAAAAATAAGTTTAATTATTTATAAATATATAAATTATTTCCAGCTTTTGGTGTTTAACTAATGTTATTGTTTTAGTAAAAAATAAATGAATATTATTTTTT
>JAYDZE010565026.1:0-12348 GCA_034509125.1 Monilaria moniliformis
AGCATTGAGCATACGTCACTAGTTACCCACTGCTTTGATTCATTGAAAGGTGCGGGTTTTTCGCAACCCAAGAATCCGATTGTCCACACCTCCTCATACTTTGAACTGTTTCAGTTCATCGTTGTAGAAGATGGCATGGGCTTGTTCGTGAATGTTGTCCCAACTATGGTCGCTCGGCCATATTTTCTTAAGGTTATTGATGTAGCCGGTGAATTTGGTTACCTCGGTTTGAACTCAGCCCCCAATGCTTGCGGAGGTTGTTATAGTCGCGCTCCAACACCCAGGCAGGTTTGAGCGCGTTGTATTCTTCCGCAATCTTCTCCCAGAAGATGGGGACCCTTTGTCCGTTTCCGATCACCGGATCTTCGAACACATCAATGTAGTATCGGGCCACCAACTTCGTCTCCTCCTCACCATATTTCTTCGATCCGACTTCACGCGCATTGGGGGCCGCCTTCTTCCCTTTGCCTTTACCCGTCACGGGAGGGGACAAGTCAAACTCGTTGATGGTAAGCATCTCGTCGACGGAGTAGTCGCCGACAAGGCTGGGGTCAGGGCGTCATTGTCTGGCACTGTATTCGGAGTACCGAACATGAAAGCCGATGGATCCCAACCCTTACTCCGACAATACTCAAAAAATTTGAGTGCCTCAGCCGATGGTGGAGGATTTTTTCCGTAGTTGGATCCATAATTACAATAAGAGAATTAAAATGAAGAAGAAAAGTTAGAAGAAAGTGAGAGGGATGTTGGTGAGAAGGGAAGTGAAAGTGTTTGAGATTTTATAGTGGAATTTGAGTGCCTCCCATGAAGCTACATGCCAACCCGTAAAGCTCCCATCAAATCAGTGCAACTTTTTTTAAAAAAAATAAAATTAAAAAGATTCGGCGGATTTGCGGCAAAGCGGGCTGCAGCGCCGCCGCTACGTGGCGGCCGCAGACCCGCTTTCAGCCGCGAGCGCGGCGAATCCCGCGGCTAAGGCGCGGAACCTCCCCCAACCTGCCCCAATATTGATGTTTTAATTTATTATTTTTCTCTAACTAGAGTTTTCTCCCTCTAGCTTGCAATTCTCCCTCTAATTTATAAGCTATATTATATGAATACTCTAGCAACTTATAAGATTTTAGAACATTACGTTATTAATTTCTTTAAAAATGTTATAAGACAATAGAACTTATAAATTTTTTGAATAAACATAGCAAAACATCCCGGCCCTCAGCAACCGGAAGATGGAAGGCCAAAATTGAAAATCCCAAATCACCCATGATCATAAACCATCATGGTTCAATATAGCTGATGAATCATCATTGTTCACACAATACCATTGACATAAATATTTTATTGGGATAAATGCCATTTAAATCATAACTTTGTGTTGACTTTTGGTCAATCTCATAACTTTTAAAACCGGTAAATAAAATCATAAATTTCCTGTTTTCTCAATTGTCCCGCGAATGGAAATTTCGATGAAATTGATGGTGATGTGGCAGCCGAAATTTCTGACGTGGACAAAACGTCTGTTCTTCAAAACGACGTCGTCAAGGCTAATTGAAGGGATAAATGTCATTTACATCATAACTTTTCGTTGACTTTTGATCTATCCCATAACTTTAGAAATTGGAACATAAAATCATAACTTTTGAAGTGTTTGTGAACTAAATTTTAGGTCTTTTTTCTTAATTTCATTTTTTTGTTCGATTTTGCGTCTGGTATTTGTGAATTAAGGTATTCATCTTCGAATTGGGTATTTGAGAGATAAGGATATTCTTTTTCGAATTCATAACGATGAGCAGCACCGACGTGGAGGCCGGCTTCGCGAAGCTGCAAGGCGAGTATGAACATTAGCCACAATTCCAAGAAATCGTATGTGGACATCGATCTCTCGTCTCTTGGCGGCAATATGAACACCAGCTACCACCACGCCCGCATCTTCTACGACTTCCAGCGCCCCCGCTTTGCACTCGAGGTGCTCGACAAGAACAGCTACTTCGTCGAACATGTCATCCACCACGCGGTGAATTTTCCGATTTGAGGTCCGGCGCAGGAATATCCTCTGCTGGCGTGATTGGAGAGATAGAGAGAGGTAGTGGAGAAGAAAGTTGGAGAGACAGGACTAGGGGTTGGGTGGGGGAGGGTTTTGAAAAAAAAAGATAAAAAGAAGAAGAAATCTTTATTTTACTGAAACGGCGTCGATTTGAGCATGATCAAACAATGTCGTATTGTTTACAGGATGTTTTGTCGACGTTGGAAATTCCGACTATCATATTACCATCGATTTCATTGGAATTTGCATGGGTGGAACAATTGAGAAATATAGTAAAGTCATGGTTTTATTAGCATGATTTATAAGTTATGAGATTAACCAGAAGTCAACACAAAGTTATAATTTATATGATAATTATCTTTTTAAAATAATACACATAAGCGTCGAAAAATCTCACCGTGGGACAATTAAGAATATATGAAAAATTATGATTTTATTTTCTGGTTTCAAAAATTATAAAATTAACTAAAAATTAACACTAAGTTATAATTTAAATAATAATTATCCTAATGTCTTTAAATATATTCGACCTACAATCGTTCTTCTCGCAATCGCATATCCATACAGAAAAAGGTAACCGTGTATAAACACTTCCCCAACAGCTCCGAGAAGTCAACAGACAGTAGTCTGAACTTTCTCATCTGCAAACGCCACTAAACACCATTCCCTCTTTCTCCAAACAAATCGCTTCACATTTGCGCCTCCAATTCCTCCGCAGATTTCCATCTCTTTATCCCCCAGCTCTGAATTTTCTCCACAGATACCACTTCTTGCTATTTCCCCAGAAATTCAACTCATAAAGTTGCAATCTTGTCTCAATCAATAACAAAAAGCAAAACCCCCCAAAATGGGAGGTTGTTTCAGCAAGAAAAATCATTCAAGCCCCGACGCCAATGGCTACGGATCAGCTGCGGGGGGCAGCGCAGGGTACCAGCAAATCATCCACGATTACCAAAAACCGGCGGCACACAACCACCCGCCGCCGCAGATGCATCACGCGCCGCCGCCTCCAGCTCCGCCGAAACCCGCGCCGCAACCCCAGCCCGCCGCAGAAGCTCAGAGATTGGAGCCGAACAACATTCTCGGGAAGCCATTCGAGGATTTGAAGTCAAAATACTCGGTGGGGAAGGAATTGGGAAGGGGCCAATTTGGGGTAACGTACATGTGCACCGAGATCGCGACGGGGCAGAGCTACGCCTGCAAATCGATAATGAAGAGGAAACTGGTGAGCAAGAGTGATAAGGAGGATATGAAGAGGGAGGTGCACATTATGCAGCATTTGAGTGGGCAGCACAACATTGTGGAGTTCAAGGGAGCTTTTGAGGATAGGCAGACGGTGCATCTGATCATGGAGGTGTGCCGTGGGGGTGAGCTTTTCGACAGCATTATCGCGCAGGGGCACTACTCGGAGAGGGCTGCCTCCGATCTCTGCAGGCAGATTGTTAATGTGGTGCAGAATTGCCATTTTATGGGGGTGATGCATAGGGATCTCAAGCCTGAGAATTTCTTGCTTTCGAGCAAGGATGACAAGGCCACGCTCAAGGCCACAGATTTTGGACTCTCTGTCTTCATTGAGGAAGGTTAGTTTGTAGTGTTTTGACTTTGGAATTGGATAATTACTCGCTTGATGATGATATATGTTTGCTTTTAGTATGAATCTTGGGGTTTTGTGATGTTCCATATCGAATTAGTAATAAATGTTTAAGCAGTATGTGTGTAGGTTCAATGGACTCTTCCAGCAATTTGGGTTAACCATTTTGGTATGGAGTCTAAGTAGTTGATAGTGGTGGCTTTGTAGTGCTACGAGCCCCCACCCTTGTGGGCTCGGGGCGTTTTACAGGGTTGTTATGCTAATATAGTTTGTTGTTTGTAGTATGAGAAATGTTGATGGTAGGACATTAATGGAAAGAGGCATTTAGGTAGTGATCTAGTTGATATTAGTAGTCCTTGAAATAGTAAAGGTTCCTATTTCACGTTTTAGATGACAATGGCTTTGAAGCTGATCATGATACTCCAGTTGCTCTGTGAAATGTTTAAGTTGGGTTTGAGTCTGTGTGTAGATGGTTACATCTTGTGTGGATGATTGTTCACACCTGCTGATGAGTGGTATCGGTGTAGGAACTTTCATGGGTTGCATCATAACAACATTAGCATCAATAGAAGCTATCTTTTAGCTATTGAGAATTTGAGATCAAAACCCAACTCATAGAGTCTCACAGAGCATAGCAATACGAGTCCTGTCTGTGGTACTGAATGGGAAAAACAACTTTTGTTCAATAAGATAACTAATGCAAATGATTGGATGATGAACAGCGGAAGCTTTTATAAGTTCTCGCAGAAGTCCACTTGAAGATACACGAATTGAAATAGTGGTTGTGTTAGCTGAGGTGAGCAAGAATCAATGATCTGCAATTACTCTGAACTGAAAAAGTTTTCAGCCTTAAAAAGGCAAAAGAAAATAATAATAATATAATAACCAAATATTAACTCTGAACAGATTCATAAATGACAAATATCCTTTATTTGCTAAAAAGTGACTTTTAACTACAATCTAAATACTACTAACCCCTCAAACTGGACTGTACAAATCGTACGAGCCCAGCTTTTCTACAATTTTTCCAAGCAGAGGTTTGTGCGGCCCTTTAGTTTAATATCATCAGCATGTTCATCCGTAGGCACGTAGACAATACAAATTGTCCCATATTCAATTTTTTCTTTTCAATGCTATCAAATATCCGCCATGGCATGGTGGCTTTTTCATTTTTCCCCGGCGGCATATGGCGGCCGCCATGTGCGTGGCGCTGTGGCAGTCGGTGGCGAGCAATGGCGTCCATGACGCCCAAAAAGTCCATGCCGAGCCCATATATCCGCAACCCAACCCAATTACCCGACTCGAAACCCGACCTGAAAACCAACTCATTAAGAAATATAATCAGATACTAGGGATTTTTATCCAAAATTTTCAATTTTCCCATTTACCCACGTCGCCTTTGACGATTCCCGTTTCAAATCGCCGACCCACCCGCCGGCGGGCTGGTATGGCGTCCAGTGCTCCGGCGACCGCCGCTCCAGCGCAAAAAAAGTCACTGTTTACTCTTTTTTTATTTTTTTTTCCTTTCATTTTTCATCTCCTTTTTTGATGTGAGAAGTCTTTACTTGATTTTTTTTTATAAGAATTTTTAATTAGTTGCCGGATTTTTATCCTTTACAGAAAGTACAATGAGTCTAGTTAAATACTTAGGGAATAATTATATATCCCTCGCATAAATATCACCAATAATCAGTTTTTCCGCTATTTAGGGAATAATTGCAATAATGTCTAGAGAAGAATCTTGCATTAATTAACATATTATGGTGTTAAGGCTTGAATTAATATACATATTATGTAATGATTTATTATGATTTTATGATTTAATTAGTGTTCTAAGATTTGAGATATTATGTTTCTATTTTTTTTTAAATTTTGCATTTTATATTTCTTATTTTTTATATATTAATATTTTTATTTAAATATTTTCGACCTCCATAGTCCGCCATGCCGACCGCCATAACCTCTATGGCGGTTTTTGGGTCGACCGCCATACGCCATTATTAACATTGTTTCTTTTATAAAATGGCAGTTGTCATGATGGACTGGATTGTGAAATAGCCACTTTGTTTTCAAAATACTGATACACCTTCAAAAGAAACTTTAGGTTAGTTCTTCTAGCAACAGCTTTAACCATATAACCCCTCACACACTCAATGAGCTACTGCCTTTTGGCTTGTGAAATACTCTGAGCCACGGCCACCATTGCATTCTTCTTACTTTACCAAGTCACTAAGCCCAATTTGCATCACCACCAGCCCAGTAGCCTGAAGTGGACCTACAATCGCTTGCATCACCAGCCCAATTTGCATCAGAGCAAAACTTCTATAATCCTTTCTCCGGTTTTCCTGGAATATAACCCTCTCCATTGAGTTCCTTCAGATATTTCTATAAACTGCCTCATGGTGTTTTCTGGACTAGAGTGCATCAACTTCCTAATTAGTCGCTGATATCTTCCACAGTGTACTGCTTCTTTGGATGGTGCCTCCAATTCCAGTGATGGATCAACTGGAGTATCTCTCCAGTGCTCCCATTTCTCTTAGTATATTTAACACATTTTCTTTTTGAAAAAGAAATTGCTTCTTAATACCTTTATTCCAAGAAGTATATACCGCATCTGTCATCTCAAACTCAGAACCAGACTCCAGTCTTCCTTCAAATTTCTTGTTTCCATCTCATCATCCTGTTTAGGATCATATTTTCCACATACACATACACTGTCAAGATAGTAATCTTCTAACTGCTTCATTTCATTATGATGTATGGTCCTATCTGACTGAATCTGCTTGTATTTATTTTTCATGATAACCTTAGCGAAAGAATCAAACCAGGCCTGTGGTGACTACTCTAGGTTGTACAAAGATTTCCTCAATCCACACACCTGGCTCATTTAGTGTTTGATGTCACGAGGAGATCCATATATATACATTTCCTCTTCTAAACAACTGTTCAAAAACACAATTTTTACATTAAATTGATGTAATTCCTAGTACTGATTCATTGATTACGCCTTAATGTTGCTCTTGCTAACTTCATGGCCATCTTCACCACAGTTTCACCCAACTCGTGTTTGCCTTAGAACCAGGCTCTAGATACCATGAAAGCTAACGCGAAGGACAAATGACAACTAGAGGGGCAATGACTTACAAACTCGATACAAACTGACTTAAAATAATTAGTTTTGCTGAAATCTACAGCAATTATTTTAAGCATTTCTTATGTAAGCATCATTTGAAGGCATGCATATGATTCATTCTTTTTTATCAAAGTCATCTACCTGACATTTAAGTATTTCCATGCTTAGTTTTTGTTTACTTGTGTTGATATCTCATATCTTGTGAAGTAATTATAGTCAACTTGATGGCTACATTTCAGGCAAGGTGTATCGTGATATTGTTGGTAGTGCGTACTATGTTGCCCCAGAAGTTCTGCGGCGGAGTTATGGAAAGGAGATAGATGTATGGAGCGCTGGTGTAATTTTGTACATCCTCCTTAGTGGTGTACCTCCATTTTGGGCTGGTAAGGCTAATATACATTCTCCATGAAGTACTCCTACCTGCCAGATTTCTTAGTGTTATGATCATCTGTTGCAGAGACTGAAAAAGGCATATTTGATGCTATACTAAATGAAGAAGTTGATTTTGACAGCCAACCTTGGCCTTCAATCTCAAACAGTGCCAAAGATCTTGTCCGAAAAATGCTGAACAAGGACCCCAAAAGAAGAATAACTTCTGCAGAAGTACTTGGTAATCTCTTTCCCTTTCTAGCTATTAATGTATGTTTGTATATTTTTTGAACATCATAAATGTACTTTTAACATCTTAGAAATCAACTTTCACAGTGTCTTTTCTTTTTTGGTTTAACTAATTGCTACTTACTTTACCAATTGAAGATTTCCCCCATTTATGACTTTATTGCAATTCACATAAACCAGCCGTTCATTAGTAGCATAGACAGCTGGAACATGGCTTTGGAATCAACTCACTGTTAACCTAGCTGTAGATATTTTATAACCTAGTGGTAAATGAGAAAAGGCCCTCATCAACAAACTCCTGTCGAATAATTGGAAATTATCTCGGGCCAAAACCTATATAACATAATATCACTAGACTCAAATGACTTTACTGTTGTTATTGCACGTTTGTGCTAGTTTAATCAGTTCTGATTTTTCAGAGTTTTTCAATATTATAAAGAATCTAGGATTTTGCTGTTTTCTTTAGAAGTTGTATTGTGATGTTTGTTTTTCATTTAATAACTGAACTCTATTGTCTTTTTTTGTTTGTGTTAAAAGAGCACCCTTGGATTAAGGGACAAGCATCTGACAAGCCAATAGATAGTGCGGTACTCTCTAGGATGAAGCAGTTCAGGGCCATGAATAAGCTGAAGAAACTTGCACTAAAGGTAATTCTCTTCGTGTCTTTATATTTGGTATGAAGCATACAATTGTTGGATGAGCAGTTAAGTGGTTTTAATCAAGAATCTTATTAGTTCACCCGTAGAAAAGGTTTAAAAAGTTTTGAGCAGCTCATTTTGGTTTAACAGGGCCATAAATAAGATTCTGTATGTGATAGAGGATGTCTCCATATTATTCTGCATTATCTTGTAGTTGTTATTAATTATTTAGTTGTGTAGTGTCATAAGGAGTCTTGTTATCAGTAATTGTTTAGAGATAAGTTTTATCTTTTAAAGTTAGAGTCTAGGTCGAGTTTTATTTCAGTTAGGAGTCTTGGGTAGATAGATTGTTATAAATAGGGCTATGTATCCAATGTTTTATTTGTCAAGAAATATATTGAGAATTCAGCTTATTGATACGGCCTTTGCGAAGGAGTGGCCTCTTTGGAGGAGAGTTATCTTTTCTTTATTTTCTTTGTGCTTTGGTTTCATCATTGTGCCCTTTCTCTCCTTTCCTGTTCTTCTGTTATTTTCCAGCAGCAACAACTAAATAAATAATAACTAAAAGATAATGCAAAATAATATGGAGGGAACGTCCTCTATCAGTATATGGAGATAGGCTGGGGGCCAGCATCTTTAACAGAATTTGGGTTTGGGAAATGGCATTTATGAACTATAAAGCTATTGCCATTCTAGCTTAGTTGGTTAGCCGCAAACCATTGTCTAGTGATGAGATTTGATCACAAGGCTTTATTTGCATTTCTATTGGGAAAAATGTATTTATTTCCAACTATGGAATATTTTGATGAGATTTTCTAGTCATGCATATAACTGCATGTAAAACTTTCTTTATGGTGCTCTTACCATCGTCTACCGGATCTGAAACCTCCTGCAGGTCATTGCACAAAGTTTATCGGAAGAAGAAATTAAAGGTCTTAAAGCAATGTTCACGAATATGGACACAGATAATAGCGGCACAATCACCTATGAAGAACTTAAAACTGGCTTGGCTCGTCTTGGGTCTAAACTGTCGGAAACAGAAGTGCAACAACTAATGGAAGCTGTAAGTATAACCACGTTTCATTTGGGACAATTTCATCCAACATCGGGTTCGACTGCGTGGTACATTTAACAATTTATACTGGTAATGCCAGGCTGATGTAGATGGTAATGGGACTATCGACTACATTGAATTTATCACTGCTACAATGCACAGACATAAGCTCGAACGAGATGAGCATCTTTTCAAAGCGTTTCAGTATTTTGATAAGGATAACAGCGGGTAAGATCTGATTCCTTGCTCTTGATTCTATGCCTTGAGATCGAACTTTCTTTTTCAGAAACTGCTCTCGATTTTCTTATCTCAATAATTGGGCTCTATGTAGTCCTTACATGCATTATCATTAACTAACTCGCCATTCTACTTAAAACGCACCTCAGCTACATCACGATGGACGAACTGGAAACTGCTATGAAAGACTATGGTATGGGGGAGGGAGCTACCATCAAAGAAATCATTTCGGAGGTGGATACCGATAATGTAAGTTAGTAACGTATTTGGTACGTTTCATTTTATTTCCTCGTCAAAATATATATAGATGTTCCATATGTTTGGTATTTACAGGATGGGAAAATTAACTACGAGGAATTCTGTGCAATGATGAGAAGTGGAACGACGCAACCAGTAAAGCTCTTCTAGAGGGTCGAAACGGATGTTTGTTGTGCAGGTCATTTTCGAACTCGAAAGTTTCTGCTGAGGATATGAGAGTGTTTGATAAGGTTAGCTGAACAGCATTTTCTTCATAGGTGAGTGGTGAGATTTATGAGGCATTTTAGTTCGAAATTGACACTTGTTCTCAATTTCAAAAGAGCGATAATTTATGTTGTTCAATGTTTGTATGATGTTGTTTTGTGTGAATAATTATGTGTTCGATTAAGTTGAATCTTTGGATAGTATTGTGCTCTCATCTTCGTGGTGTGATTTTTTATTGTTTGGTGAAAAAAGATGTGAAGAAATTTATCTTTGTTCCCTTGATGTTTGGTTGAAGGTACGATGACTACCTTCTTTCACCCTCGTTGGTTTTCTTCGGTAAAGAGACTTTTGGTGTCCCAACTTTTCGTCAATATTTTACAAATGCTATATTTGGTGAACTACCTTAAAAAATATTTGAAAATAAAAATATTATATGGAACCATAATAACAACATTTTGGGTGCTTGAAACTTGGTGATGTGATTTATTGATGAACTCTCTGGTTAAGTTTGTATATTAGGTGCTTGCAATGGTGAAATCATAAAAATAATTTTAATATTGCCTCATTAGTACTACCTTTAAAGTTTAATCTCACCAATTTTTATATAAAAATATACGTAGGCAACAATGAACTTAGAAAATAACTCCTGCAAACCAATGGATGTAAGGTGTGATGGGCATTATGAAGACAAATTCAAAATAAATAAAATTTCAATTGGGCATTTATTTTTTAGTGATATGATAAATTGAAAAAATTAATCAAAATTATTCTATTGTTTATTTTGATGGATTGATTAAATTTAAACCTGTGATTATTTTATCCTTCAAATATTCAATCGTATATTTTATTAATATATCACACTGCTCAAAATAAACGCTCCTTTAAGGTGATTGAATGAGAAATTAAATAATGAGGTTAATGAAGGGCAAGAAAAAAAAGAAATTAACTGATATATAGTGTTCATCAAAACCAACGCCTAGGAAACAAAAAAATATTCTAACAAGATTACATAAAATGAATATGAAAATTAGTAGATAGCCATAGTAATTGAGAGGAAAAGGTAGAATTATTGAGGATGAGGAAATGAAGGGCAAGAAGAAAAAGTTTGGGGTGAAATAAGACCAAAACAAACAGTATTCCCATTTCCATTCTTCTCTCAAACTTGCAAAAAAGATGAAAACGTGACCTCGGGCTTCATGTAGTTGTTGAAGGTGATGAGGAAACACTGAAGAGCTTCAACAACAAGGTTGATGAAGAGGGTCTCACAAGCACTCATACATCTCTGAAGACGAAAAGTTTATGAGGTGGTTCCTCCATCTGCACTGTGCGGACCGCCGGACAATGGACGAACTGGAAACTGCTATTGCACAACAGCATTTTCTTCATGGGTGAGTGGTGAGATTTATGATGCATTTTGTTCGACATTGAAACTTGAAACTTGTTGTTTTTAATTCAAAAGAGTGATAATTTATGTTGTTCAGTCTTTGTATGATGTTGATTTGTGTGAATTACATTAAATATGATATACTAATACGATATGATGACTTCCAAAGGCTTAGAATTTGCAATGCTTTAATGCATCGTGGCTTGCAACATGCCAAACTCAATTTTAACTCTTCCGTTTACAACCTTTCTGCCACATTTTGACTGACACGAGTTTTAATAATTTAGTTGACTTGCATTTATACAGGCACATATCTCGTGTATAAAAGGTTAGGTCACAAGTAGCAAGTCTAAGGCAACAATTGGAGTAGCTCTTAGATCCTATTGATCACCAAGGAAATTTCTATAACCAATCCATAACAGGTCTCATGCCGAAAGAAGCTCCACTTTTTTTAATGATATGATAGTGACGGATTTTGTGCCTTCCCAACTCAAAATATGAAGTTATGCCTATATACAAGAATTTTTCGTACTTAACTACATTTATTTCTGACTTTTCTACTACATAGAGGTCTTAACCAAGGAAATCATTGTGGTACCTGTGAGAGACATTAGGAGAGCTCTTTTGAAAGCAGATGTAAACATGTTTTTGGTTATAATTACACGGTGATTTTCGATCTGTATCCCACATACGTTTTATTCATTGTTAGCAGGTCGGCCTCCTATTTTGGAAGATTTGTTCAAGCTGGTAGCGACCATGTCACGGCCGCACTTTATTAAGGATAATAAAGCTCGATTATCGTGACTGGGGGTGGGGATTAAGAAGCAGGAGTAGAAAGGGGTAACGAATTTGATATATGTCTCAATGATATCAATAACTTCATCAATGGAAATATACCGATTTCTCAATAAGTCGAATGAAATAGTCTTACAATAATGAGAATGATAAATCAAAGTCTTGGGAAGAATACACATAATCCATCCATAAATTTGTACTTATACAAAGCAGAATACATAGAATACGATGACATGTATGAAGATATGCACCACCGAGAGTCTTGTAAAAAAATGAACATTTTCAAACTTATTCAACACACCATCCTCCTCATTTCCGGCTCAACCTGCACATTTAGAAATATATGCAGGGCTGAGTACAACAGTACTCAGTGGACACATGCCAAAATATACACA
>JAYDZE010565037.1:0-12348 GCA_034509125.1 Monilaria moniliformis
CACAAATTACTAATTTCATAGGTTTAAAATTATAACAAGTATTAATTAATTACAGATTATTAAAATTCGTACTAATTTGTCATTGATTATAGATTATTAAATTAAATAATATTTATAATTGAAAAGGGTAAAAAAGTCATTTTACACTTTATCTAGAATACAATCATATCTACCAAACACTCTATTTATTTTTATGCAAATTTATATCTTACTTACCAAATAACATATTAAAATCATTATCCTTATCTCTAACCTAATTTTTATCCTAAATTCTAACATGGTTTAATTATACTATGCTATCCTAACATAGCTACAGAACGCTACCTTAGAGTTAATGGGTCAAATTAGTCTATTTTATATGATAAGAGGAAAAAATATTTCACCAAATAATAATATGTAAATACTAGTCAAGCTAATTTTGATGCCCTTATTAAAATAAAATAAAATGAATCCGACGGCATTTACAAGATTTATACGAATTTCGCGGAATTGTCCATTCTTGTAATAGGATGAATTAGATTTTTACATGGATTTCGTAAAATTGCAAGTTACTGTAATAATATAATTTACACTGCCACAAACAATTCTGCAAAATTTATGTAAGGATATTTAAATTTATTTAACATAAAAAAGCTAGTTTTTTTTTTCATATTTTTATCCTCATTAATACTTTATCTTTTTTATAGATATTGAGTTTTTTCATATTTTTATCCTCAGTAATACTTTTTTCTTTTTTATATTTTGATTTGGCTAAAATAAGATATTGAGCTGTACACATTATTATCGTATGCATATTGCCATGTACTTAAGTATAATTTTGGAGGGGATGTAAATCTAATTGTGTCATATACTATTATTAAAATATTAAAATATAATTTTGGAGGGGATGTAAATCTAATTGTGTCATATACTATTATTAAAATATTAAAATTTAACTCTTGGAGCCCCGCCTAAAAGTTTAAAAACCCAAAATCCTAGGGTTTATCTTTCCATTTTCCAGCGCTACCTATCTCTTTCTCAAATCTCACGCAGTTTAAGTTCAAGGTACGCATCGAATTCACACACGAAATTCGACTCTTATTTTTTCTCATCATTTTCGGCTGGGAATTGGTATTCAATTCGTAAATTGGAGCTGAGTGTTACAGGGGAAAGATGGGCGAAGTAAAAGACAACGAAGTCTACGAGGAAGAGCTTCTCGACTACGAGGAAGAAGACGAGAAAGCCCCCGACTCCGTCAACGGGAAGCCCGCCGGAGAGACCGTCAAAAAGTAATTGCCTTTTGCGCTAATTTGAAAGTTTGATTTCTGTTTGGTTGAGTAGGAGCAGTTTTTGTCGAATAATGGTTGTTGATTTATCCATAAATGCATAAATTTCGATATTTTTACTAGATTGGGTGAGGAGGGGTGTTAGGGTTGCTCGTCGAATCGAGTCTAGTGGAGATTTATAGTCTTTAGGCGCGTGGTTTGTGGGAGATCTGAAAATTTTGAAAATAGAGCTTTGAGAACTCCTTAGTTGCCTATCCAACTGATGTGTTAATTTTAGGGAATCCAGTGATAGACGGTCTGTTGAGGTTTCGTAATTAAGTTCGAAAGAATGGCCCTGTAAAGTTTGTAGCTTTGTGGGTGGTTTTGCTTTCTTTGATGGTTTCAGTAGCTTCTTGCATCTATTTACGAAATAAACAGACTCTGTGTACGTTTCCCTGCACAGTAGCTAATATTTTGAAGATGTATCGGTTGGGGGGTGTTATATATTTCCATCCACGTTTGCCCTTAATTTTTCTGCAAAACTGTGTTCCTTGCATTGTAACTGATGAATTTACTCATTTAATGACTTCCTTGCTACTGGCTTATCGTTTTTTATGTATTCTTTTGGTCAATGCAGGGGTTATGTGGGGATTCATAGCTCAGGTTTCAGAGATTTTTTGTTGAAGCCGGAGCTTCTTCGAGCTATTGTGGATTCCGGGTTTGAGCATCCATCAGAAGGTAGAACACCTTATCCAGTATCTGAAATTTTGTAAATACTTTTCAAATAAAGATGACATACCATGCCGTGATTAGCTTCTGGAGTGCTGGCAAATTTCAGTTCGAATAGTGCACCAAAATAAATACTTTTAGAATAAAGATGAAATAGCATGACCTTGATTAGCTTTTGGAGTACTGGTATGTTTTGCTCTGAATAGTTCACCAAAAACCATCTTACCTTCTTGACCTGGTTGGTCGACCGAAAAATCCATATTTCGAAGCACCGAGTTAACATCCCAAATATTTTGTTACATTTTACCCGTGCATTTGAAGATAATTTCTTAACCTAGGGCTTTGCAGGTTTAATCACTTCTAATCCTCCGTGACAATCTGTGGCTTTGGTTTCCGCATTAAGTTGTTTCCTATTCCAGTTTGCGGCTTTTCTTTTCTAGTTGTTCCTTAATGGGAAAATCTTGTTAGCATATTATGCACATATAACTTTTTTACCTTATATATACTGTCTAAGCTTGTCTTTACATGAGCGTTTTGTAAACTGACCATATGTTTATTTTCCTTTTTTCAGGTAAAAATTAATCTGAATATCTTGATTTCCATCCCGAAAGTTAACCACTTTCAATTAAATGACTCTTGAAGAATATTTTTACTGATTGAGGATTCATTCGTTCGGATTTTCCTTGTACTTCACAGTGCAGCATGAATGTATACCTCAAGCTATCCTGGGAATGGATGTTATTTGTCAAGCGAAGTCTGGGATGGGAAAAACTGCTGTCTTCGTTCTCTCTACCTTACAACAGATTGAACCTGTTTCTGGCCAAGTAGCTGCCCTTGTCCTCTGCCACACAAGAGAGCTAGCATATCAGGTACCTTGGAGAATGCATAATCATGATTTTGACATAAATTTTAGCAGATTATACCTGTGAACAAATGTAAATTCCTATGTTGATGTAGAAGTCGAACTCCCTAATTTTTTAATCTTTCTTTTTGGCAGATTTGCAATGAGTTTGAGCGATTTAGTACCTATTTGCCTGATCTAAAAGTTGCTGTGTTCTATGGTGGTGTCAACATTAAAACCCACAAGGATTTACTGAAGAATGAATGTCCCCATATTGTTGTTGGAACACCTGGAAGGATATTGTCTCTTGCTCGAGATAAGGATCTTGGTTTAAAAAACGTAAGGCACTTCATTCTTGATGAGTGTGATAAGATGCTCGAGTCACTTGGTATGTTTGTTTTTCTGTTGGATTATAGTCTATGGTTCTAGAATAGTGACTATGATATCATACTTAAATGGTGACTTTTTATCAGACATGAGAAGAGATGTTCAAGAGATTTTCAAGATGACCCCGCATGATAAGCAAGTAATGATGTTTTCAGCTACTCTGAGTAAGGAGATTCGTCCTGTTTGCAAGAAGTTCATGCAAGATGTAATTTTTCCTAACCTTATTCTCTTAGATATATAACTTACTTCTATTTAGGCAGCACTCTTTAATGTTTTGTTATTCTAATTACCTCTGGGAATTGGTGGTGTTTAAGGCCTCAGGGTGTTACAGAATTTGAGTTCTTGTTACTGAATGTAATTGGACATCCTTGATTCCTAAAAACCAATCAGATGAGCAGATAACTCTGCGATTAGTTCAAGTATTTGCCATTATGGTTGTTATTACTTATTTGCTATATGGACATCATTCAATAGGATGAGCAAATGAGGCTACCATTAGAACAAGTATTTTTAATGAGCAAATGAGTCATTGTAAATGTAGTCTATGTCAATTTTGGTTGGTGCCTGCTTGTTCTTTGCTCTGTCCGCAACTTATGATTCAACTTTGTGTGCGATCCTTCTCCTTTTGCAGCCAATGGAAATTTATGTGGATGATGAAGCAAAATTGACTCTCCATGGGCTTGTACAGGTACAATGACTTGCATAGTTATGGAGCATATATGTTATTGTTTGCCTGTTAAAGGAAGGTTTTTTAATTATGTTTCACTTATTTATTTTCCAGCATTACATCAAGCTGACAGATATGGAAAAGAACCGGAAGTTAAATGACCTTCTTGACGCCCTGGATTTCAACCAAGTTGTCATTTTTGTTAAAAGTGTCAGCCGGGCAGCCGAACTAAACAAGTTGCTTGTAGAGTGCAACTTTCCATCTATATGCATACACTCTGGAATGTCCCAGGAAGAAAGGCAAGTCTATCTTTTAATGCCAACGCAGATTTGCAATGAATTATTTTTGGTCCTAATTTATCTTTCATGAAATTCGATCATAGACTTCTGTGCTGCCCTTTTCAGGTTAACACGCTACAAAGGTTTTAAAGAGGGTTTGAAGAGAATCTTAGTTGCAACTGATTTAGTTGGAAGAGGAATTGACATTGAGCGTGTAAACATTGTCATAAATTATGATATGCCGGATTCTGCAGATACCTACCTACACAGGGTATGTCCATCTCTAAGACTTGATGTGCTTAAATTACTAACCTGATAGTGGACCGATCACCTTATTGAATTTGCTGCTACTACAGGTGGGTCGAGCTGGTCGATTTGGCACCAAAGGGCTTGCTATTACGTTTGTATCATCTGCATCAGATTCTGATGTTCTCAATCAGGTATGATATCAACATATTGTTCCCCGCTTTCCATGGGTTCCTAGAGCTTCTGGGTTTAAAATATGCCTTTTTCCTGGAACAGGTTCAAGAGAGGTTTGAAGTTGATATAAAGGAGCTCCCTGAACAAATTGATACTGCTACATACAGTATGCCTTCATCTTGTTTTACTCTTTATATCTAAACTTCATAAGCTATTCTTTTTGCTGCCCTGCTGCGCCTTCTGTTTTAATGTATATCTGTAGGACTTCTATTTAATTATAGCATATGATCAAAGGCGTTTTCACTAACTGGATAAGTAATAAAAGTCGTTGGTTGATATGTTGCCAACTCCTTGAATAAATACTTCATAAGTTTGTGACCTTGAATTTAGGTTTGATATTAGTCTCTCAAGGGTGATTTTGTTCGTACTGCATCATGTTATACAAATTGGAAATCTAACTGGTAAATGTAGACATAATAGATCGAAATTGCTTTATACACTAAAAGTAATGTGCTTCCAAAACCTTGATGAGTCTAGAGGTTTCGTCTAGCGTTCTTTCTCTCACCCTCCCCATGTCATGCCTATGGTACTCATTGATTTTAACCATGTAATCTATTGAAGACTTGAGTGTATGTGATCTTTATAGTGAACAACTAGTTGGATAAACTTTTCAGTGCTTATAAAACAATAGAGTTGCAATTGATTTCAATCGGCTTTACATGTTATTACCGATTACTTGCCATCTTTCCACACTGTACTCAATAAAGAACTTGATGCACTATCTCACATGATTTTTAATTCCTTGTAGTTCTGGAAAATATATATATATATATATATACCAGTGATCCTTACTTTTTCTTGCTTTGTTTTATTTGTTTCATCCAGTGCCGGCTTAATGCTCGATCTTTTGAGGAGACGGATGCACAGAATAGTTTCGGACTTTCGGTGAGATTCTTGACACACTGGTGGCTGTAACTGTACTATGAAGAGGATGTTAGTGTAGTTCCGAGAGCGATGGTGATTGGCTTCCCATAATCTTTTGAGGGTAATCAAGACTTAATTGTGTAGATTGTGTTGTAGCATTAGCAGTGTCGGTACTAATCTTTTTTCTGTATCTTGGATTTTTTTGCTTGGATTTGTTCATGATGGACCCAGTTGATCAAAGTGCAATCATATCACTTTATTTCATTTCTTCTTAGGGAAAATATCAGAAAATGGCACGATATTTGACTCTTCTTCTTCAGTAATATCATATTTTCTACTTTCTTTTGTCATTATCTTGAGAGGTTTTCTTTAAAGTTGATACACAATATTTCAATATTTTTTTCGGTAATATTAAAAGGTCAATATGTTTGACATTTGTCCAGTAGTGCCACGAAGTTACTTTTCTGCCATTGAAAAGCCTACGTGGTTGTCTGAATGTGACGTGGAACTTCTGAGTTATTCATATTCTCAGGGACAATGTTATTTTTCATGAGGTGGTGAACACATGTTCCACCACATTACATCAGACGATTGTGTACATATTTTGATGCTACAAAATTGGTCTCACGACATTATTGTAAAAATTAAAAAACGTTCATCAAGGAATATCAAATATACGTACATATAACTATCTATGTAGTGATAGTTCCCATGTTAACCCTAGATGGGTCCAGAGATGTGCAGTAATCCCATATTTCAAGGGCCTTCGTCCGTTGATATGGATTCGATTTGCAGTACTTTTTCTTACCTTTCTCAATCATTACATTAGAGAAGCAATCATATTTAACATTTCTTGTAAGGTCGCGACAAGCATCAGACATTGTTCTGTAAACTACTTCTTCTGGATCATCACACATAGCTGCAAGAATCTCATCCCTACATTCCCTTTTCATCTTCTTGTCACATTTAGTATCGATCGCCCTGGATTCGTCCAAGATTACTGCACTCATTATCAGCAAACTTACGATCTTGATCATGATTTTGAATATGGATATCGTGTCCTTTTTGAACAGTTTGTTGCGATTCTTATGATCAACGAATGAAGTTTCAATGTAAATACTCCATTGAATGATCGAAATTGAAACCGACTTATGTAGTTAATATTGTCTTTAAATTTATGAATTTAATATGATTAATCTATTGTGAGCTTTTATGTGAGCCTAGAGATATAGGGATCAAAACCCACTATTTTCCTTTCTCCAAATTAAAAGAAAGAAGAAATGACATAAAATGTTGGGTAATTTTGTTGAAAAAATAAGTAGCAAGTACTTTCACAGATACATCTTTTACACATTCATAAAGAAAATAAAAATTTATAGGCATATATAAGCATCACAACAATTACAACAAATTAAATTGGTGAAATAAAAAGATAGTAATCTTACCTTATTAGCAAACTAAAAACAGTGGGCTTGCTAACATCTCCAACCAAATACTCAGGAAAAAGACACTGAAATTAAATAAATGTAATTGATTTTTTTTAATTATTATTATTATTATTATTATTATTATTATTATTATTATTATCTTTATCTTGTGTAGGTAATTGAAAAGTTAAAAATGATTAAAATACATTATATGTATAGTTAGTTATCTCACCAACACTTAGCATGGACACTCAATTAAACATCACAAATGTTGGATATTTTAGTGTAATTGGGTTAACTGAAGTGACTAATCATCATAATAATACTTCATATATAAGTTTGGAGGTGTGGAGTGCACACTTATATGAATTTGTTATGATCTTAGTGATTCGCCCCTAAGGGACGGGGTCCGGGGGCAGCGCCCCTGGAAGCGGGGTCCAAGGGGCGGCAGTCCCTGGCAGGGTCCAAGGGGCAGAGCCCCTGGCTGGGGTCGAGCTGCCAGGTCAGCTTGGACATTTTTTATTTCCACTATATTGCTATGGTGAAAAATTCATTCGAGTTTGGACAAATTTGGGATCCAGTAGGACTCACCTAGCCGGGTGAGCATGTGGCATTTCGCCACCTGGCCGCGTGAGACGCTCCGTGGATTCCAGAGAGTTCTACCCGGCCGGGTGAGAATGTGGCATGTGTCCACCCGACCGGGTGAGACACGGCGTGGAGTCCAGAGAGTCTCACCAGGGCGGGTGAGACGGTGGCAGGACTCCACCCGGTCGGGTGCCGCACGGCGTGGAGTCCAGAGAGTTTCACCCGGCCGGGTGAAACTGTAGCATGACTCCACCTGGCCGGGTCCAAAGTGAAAACTTGTCCAGAGAGTCACACCTGGTCTGGTGTGTCTCTGGCATAGTTCCACCCGACCGGGTGCATGGCGTTTTTGCCCGTTTTTGATCGCTTTTTAACAGGTTTTTCTGGTTCATTTATCATACAGAACATATCATACTTTTCTTCAAACTCTCTAAATTTTATCCGATCAAATATTTGGGTGAACCGACCAAATTGATTTGATCTGAAAGTGTCAACACGACTTTCAGAGATTCTAGTTTATTGTTTGTTCGTTTCTTGTTAATTCACCCTCCAAATTTCACAATCAACTCCAAAGAAAACAAATCTATGCCTAAAAAAATGTAATCATAATTAAACAAAGGGCGATAAGTTATTCCCCTCAAGAAAAATGTGACAGTGTCTATGTATTGTGATCGCTTTTCCCTATCGTGTAGTGTTGCAGTAACGAGGTCGGCTCGAATTTTTATTTTATTTTTTTCAAATCAAATTTCAAATACAATTTAAATATTGATCCATCGAACGCCAGAACAATGGGGCCCAACACGCACCGCTGCGGAAAAGCAAAACCAAAAATTTTCAACGCGTGTTTGTCAAATATCCAAATCACCATTGGCGTTTCGTACTTTAATAAATGAAGATTCCAATAATTCTTTTCTCTCCGCTCTGACATTCCCACTTAGTAGCTTTCAGTCAATCAGATTCAACCAACTATTTTTCAAGAAAACTTGAAGAAGTGGAAAACAAGGGCCTCTTTCATAACCAAGAAAAGCATTCCATTTTCTCACCAATTCATTGAAAGTTTGAAATTGGTAGCTTACGGCAATAAAGGGGAAGAAAAGGATATTAATTTGGTGGAAATGAAGGGCTGGCATTAACTGCGGTGAAACTTTTTTGCTTAAAGATTGGATTTTGAGAGTTGGGGTATGGAGAAAATTACTGATTTTGCCTCAATGTTGTGTTGTGTTAAGGAATCAAACCGGTATGTGCTTTCTTTTGTTTTGTTTCTTGAATGCTCATTTATGTTGGGTTTTTCTCTGTTTCACAATTAGTTCTTTATGTGCTTGTTCTAAGATGTGGATTTGTTGTTTCTTTGTTGAAGTTTTCAGCTACTGTTTAATTGATGAGAATTTTCAAATTATTGGAAGGTTTAAAGTTTAGTTTAAACTGGAATTTGAACAGAAAAAAGGAAGGGAAAAAGGACCCGAAAAAGTGGAGGATTTTTTCTTTGAAGGAATTGCAATTGGCCACGAATAATTTCAACTATGATAACAAGCTTGGAGAAGGAGGATTTGGAAGTGTGTATTGGGGTCAGCTCTGGGATGGCTCTCAAGTAAGATCATTGTGTATTTCTCGTTCAGTTTCATTCATGCTGCTGTGTTTTAGTTACTTGTGCTTGTAGATTATTCCACAGCTGCACCAACTGAGACTTCGGGTAACGGTCAACATGAGTGTGCACATCCTGTTTGTTTGTCATAAGGAAGCATTGGTTGTACTCATGTTTGTGAAGCAAAATCTAACATAGCCTCTATTAGGAGTTGGGAGCTCGATTTTGATGGGAATTTTTTGGTATATGCAAGGTTGATTATCCCACATCCATACTCTAAAGGCTGAGGTTGAGTTTACGTTGCGTTAAAGGTTGATAATTTCGTATTCAGAGGGTTGATCAAGAATGCATTTTAGCGCGGGTAGTTCCTATCTTTCCCCGTCTCGTGCTGCCTTCTTGTATTTGGATGAATGAGCCTTTTGTTACAACTGTTTTAATAGATGCCATAGTGTGTTCCTGTCCCGTTATAACTTGAGTGATTTTGCTAAACATACTGAATTGCGGCTGTGGTTCATGAAATGTAGTTATGTATGTTTATTTTATAATGTGGACCAAGAAGTTATCCAAATGAAGGTTTTTAGGAGATGAATGAACTGGACAGTTACAGCACCCAAGATATACATCTGACCTCGGTTCTTGTCTTTCTTGTATGTTCTCGTCTCATATTTTTTCACAGTAGGTGTATGATGTATTGATCCCTCTCTTGGCATAGCCTATAAATCCCATTATTGTAACCCTAAAGGGTTCTTTTACAATGTTTTGGGGCGTGGGGTGATAGCCATTTTATTCATGAAAAATGATGAGAATTGCCAAACTAAGCTGTGCATTCTTTCACTTGGTTGTTTAAACAATCACTAGTCTTCATTTATCTTAACCTAATTCAGAGTTTTATTTCTTTCTTTCAAGACTTATGAAAGTACTAATGCAAGTTCTCATCTTTTTCTTGCATCTGCAGATAGCTGCAAAAAGGTTAAAGTCATGGAGCAGCAAAGCAGAGAAGGAATTCCTAGTCGAAGTCGAGACACTTGGTCATGTACGCCACAAGAATTTGCTGAGTCTGCGCGGCTACTGTGCGGAGGGGCAAGAGCGGCTGATTGTCTATGATTACATGCCCAATCTGAGCCTGCTTTCTCATCTTCACGGACACCACGCCGCTGAGTGCCATCTCGACTGGGCCAGGCGAATGAACATCGCTCTTGGCACCGCAGAGGGCATCGCGTAAGACTCTCAGAGAACTCTACTTTTCTGCTCTTGCAGAGTCGAACTAACCCTCACTCTATCACAGCTATCTGCACCACAATGCGACTCCGCACGTTATCCACAGAGACATCAAAGCTAACAACGTGCTGCTAGATGGCGACTTCAAAGCCCTCGTCGCAGATTTTGGGTTTGCAAAGTTCATCCCGGATGGTGCGACGCATGTGACCACCAAAGTGAAGGGCACGCTCGGCTACCTCGCTCCGGAATACGCAATGTTGGGCAAGGCGTCGGAGAGCTGCGACGTCTACAGCTTTGGCGTTCTCCTGCTCGAGCTTGCTAGTGGGAAGAAGCCTCTGGAGAAGCTCGACTCGACAATGAAACGTGCGATTACGGATTGGGCATTGCCGCTAGCTCGCGAGAGAAAGCTGAGTGAACTCGCGGATCCGAAGCTAAACGGGAAGTACGTGGAAGATGAGCTGAACCGAATCATCTTGGTCGGACTTATGTGTGCGGATAGTCGACCGGAGAAGAGGCCGACGATGCTTCAAGTGATCGAGCTGCTGAGAGGTGACGAGGAGAAACTCGCGGTTGTAGAAAACGATGAGAGGTTTAAGAATACCTCAGTTGGTGATTCCGGAACAGAGGATAGCTCGGAGACTGTGACAGAAGAGATGGAGTCGAAACAAGAAATCGACAATTTCAAACTATAGAATATGTTTCTTTTGGATTGTTATTGTCTTGAATGATGTTTATGGAAAGGCTTTTACTTGCATTGGTTCAATCATCGACATCACTATAGCCATCAACGGGCTTTATCGAATTAATTAGTTTGTTAATCTATCTTGGTAACGGTTAATTGCTACAAAGTTCATAACTTCATATCAAATTTTAATTTTCAGACACGTTTTCAATAATAATCACTTTCCGATTTATAGCAAACTGCCAAGAAGCAAAAAATTCGCACCACGTTATTTTCTGGGTGAAAAAACTAGGAAGTTTATATTTTGCTGTAACTGAAAGATATTATTATCAAACTTTATAGAACGTGTCGAAAACCAAAATCAGATCAAAATTTATATATCTTTCAGAAATTAAAACAAGTTTTATTATATTTCGCCCGAATCGAGGAAAATGTATGAAACGATAAAAGAAATAAATATTATAATTTCGATTTTCGATAATGCAAGTCCAAGCAAAAGAACTGTTCAGTGTTCACCAAAAAATCGAACCTGTTTTTGCGAAATATTAAGCGTAAAGCTGAACCGTACGGACAAAAATTCAATAACTTAGTGCTAATTCTCGATTTCGATTTGGTTTTTATAACACAGTAACAACAAAATAACTGTTTATAAGAAAATTGGAATTCAGTTTCTATGTAACATCTTTGTCTACAAAATCGTACTCAATAACACATTTTTCCCAATAGATTATCGAGAGATGCACAGCTCGTAGCGCTACATATTTACAATTTAAGATAACAAGATGCAATTTTGATACATGTTTCACAGCAAAATACCAGCGCCATCAGAAGAATCAAGTGAACGTGTCTTCCCTGTCACCTTCAGCGATGTCGCCTTCCTCCAGGTTGGAGAACTCGAGGAAATGTGTTGGCCGATGATCCTCGTGATAGAACTCCCGGGGCGTGCCAAGTTTAACCCCATATTTCATGCTCACTGTATGCTTCACACCCATGAAATTGTAGTTCCATGGACCATTATCGGGGATCTGTAAAAATACCAAATTAGGATACGCAAGTTTGGTAGGATACGCAAGGGCTACGAGGGATGATCCTAAATCATGTACAAGAATTTGAAGAATCGAAATGAAGAGAAATATTACCATATAGAATCCCAGGAAACGGTCACTCAAGAGCATCTGAACCTTCTCATAGTATGTTGGAAGGTAACCATGGGGGTTGCTTGCAGCATCTGTGTTGCTCTTCCCCCACTCGTATCCTGATGGGGTCAGCTTGTATGCAGTTAGAGAGCATGAACCAGGGGTGAAACTACAAGTCAGTATTATGCATTTCTCTCCGTCCCATTGTTTGTTGTTTGACAAGACCCGAGC
>JAYDZE010565048.1:0-12348 GCA_034509125.1 Monilaria moniliformis
GATTTATTTACAGATATGTGAGATTGGCGAATCCCATGATTTAAGGATCTTTCCTTAAATCGTGGGATTTTATTTTATGATTATAACCCTTTGCTGATACACTCATACTGCTTCTACTGATACACCCGGAAACACGATCTACATCATTCATTCAGCAATCTTGCGGATCAGATTCAGTCTTAGTTAAGTATATATGTGTTGGTCTGACTTTAGAGATACCCTATATATATATATATATATATCTCCCAATGAGTTTTTGCTAATCCCGATTTGCCATAGTGATCATTCCGTTTTTTACGCCTAAATCACCGTTTTAGGGTTTTTAATCCCTACTTGATGGCACTAATAAAACTCTTATTATCTAATTAATTTATAATCCCCAAGCCGATCATTATTAGGGGCATACCGCATACGCCTGTGTGTGTAGAGAGAGAGAGGGAGAGAGAGACTCTAGGCAGAAAGGAAGATAGCTAGGGAAACGTCACGGTAGTGATTTCATTCAAGATTCTTGTTTAAATTCATTTGTTGAAACCAAGAAAGTTATGCTTCAAGAATCTCGAAGAATATGAGCATGTGGTGTAAAAATTCAATTTGAGAGTTGTCAAATTACGAGTCAAAAAAGAAGAAAATACATGCATAACGCGGTTAGCGAGACGTTGGACATTCCTAAATAAAATGTGTCTATGGTCATCTATAATTTTATCTCTTAATTATTTATTCTCTTACAGTATTTATCTATTATTTATGAGTTTCATAATACTTTTCACTCTATTCTTTACATTTCTTAACTATCTCTTCCCTTAATTATTCATGGGTCCCATCTTTAAATATTTTGTTCATTTATTATTTTTTATATTTATTACATATTCTAGTTAAATTCAATTTCTGATTTAATACAAATTTCATTAAATTATTAAAAATTACATAATTAAAAATAAAAAATTAGATAATTAAAAATTCTACGAACATATTATTGAAAGGAGAAAAGTACATAATTAAAAAGTTGAATGCGTCACGAATAACCTTGCAGATCGCCCAGTGCTTTCAATGACATGTAGGTACTCGTCAAACATATAAGTGCATTCACTGATGGCCAACTGTCAGATGGTCGATGCACACTTCGCAAGCGTTGAATGATCCATCCGTCCGAGCGCATTCGGCCGCTACTGGAAGTATTCTTCGCGCGCAGCCAATGTATATGTTATGCGCATAAATAAATCCCCGCGCATACGGAACCGACACCAGAAAACATCGTCCCCCAAAGTGGCTGGTCGGAGAAATAATCTGTCCTCAGTGGGACTTCGACAACCTATCAATCCTGGTGCACTTACCTTTTGGTGTGTACGATGGGATGACCCGTTGGAGGAGGCTGCAAATAATAATTTACAGTCGCCGCTTGAAACATGGACATAAGTTGTTTCGCACTCTCGTCGTTGGAATCGTCGAAGTCGGAGCCAAAGTAGTATAGATTCATTTTACCCGCTGCTATGAGAGAAATAAAAAGAAAGACTATGGAATTAGAAATAAGAGAGAAAAATAGAAAAAATTGTGTGGAATTGAATTGGGGAGGGAATGAGTATTTATAGTAGTATGAGAGAATAAAAAAATTGAAAACTAGCCGTTTTCTGTTAGGGATTAAAAAAACATTATATATATATATATTAAGCGTACAACGTCGCCCACTCGCTGCCCCTGCGAGTGGCCGAAACGTGCCCCATGATTGGTCGCGGAGGGGTAAGACGCGTGGTAGGATGACCCGCCCTCTTTCCCTCCACCTCGCGATATATATATATATAATACGTGTAAAACGTCTCCCACTCGCAGGGACAACGAGTGGGCAAAACACGCCCCGTGATTGGTCGCGGAGGGGTGAGGCGCGTAGTGGGATGACCCCCCTCTTTCCCTCCGCCTCGCGACCCTCGTCTCGCGTCCGTCTTTGCACCACGTCCTGCGCATGTCCCGTCCCGACGGAACGGACTGGGACGTGAGCATCGGATGCCCTAATTAATTAACGGAGCTAAGATACAAAGAATATTTAATTGGTGATTCTCCATTTCCAACTCACACAATGATACAAGGAAATGAGAATATAAAAAAAAAATCACGAGTTCCCTAATTACACGACTACGTTGTGCTATTTGATGCTATAAATTTATACATGAATTAATTACTGTTGAATGTCATATAACTGAAATTTAATTCTACGGGAAAAAATCGTGCATTATGATTTGCACATCTTGAATTTAATTATGTTACGTATGATTGAAAATCTACACATAAGTTAAATTCAGTAAACATTATATCATGACATGTTGATATTATGTGTCAAACCACGAGGAAATAGAAAATTGTGAGTCATGAACCTAGGAATTCATCAACATCATATTTTCCGATGAATCGCGAGCAACAATAGTGAAATATTATGAGAAGAATAGAAAACACTATGCACGAATTTTTATGAATTTTCTAAACTCGAGATATCATGATATATATATATATATTGTTGACTTCAGTGCATCAAATATACTTTGTGGTCGAGTTTTAACATGATTTCTCACCACAAGAAAAATGAAGGAAATCTAGGGTTTGCATGAACTTGGCCTAATGTAGTACGTTAGGTATTTTTGACGATTTTCAAAACTTTATGCGTCATTATTTTTGCTTAAAATGTGAAATTAGGACAAGTTATTTGGCTTTTGTTTTTAATTTTTGGTAGTGTGAATCACAAATCTTTTACTAGAGAAAAAGAAGACACCAAGATTTTGAGCAAATTGCCCCTTGCCTAATCTTTTTCTTAGAAAAACATCAAATTTGATTATTATCATTGATATATTCTATAATTACATTAATTAATGTGTATAATTATAATCACAACGATATCCTATGATCTGGGGGTAAATGGGGAACCATTATTGATCCTTTTTAAAGAAAAAAAAACGATACCCTATGATCGACAAGAATGACGACGAATATGGAGTATGTCAAATATCCAATATATATGTTTGACCGCTACGATAATCAAAATAGAAAATACCTACTCAAAACTCTAGAATTCTTTTGTAGAGAATAATATGCCAAAATATTTTGATAAACATGTCAATTGATGGAGTCTTAAATCTTGATATAACAATATCCGCCTAATCTCAATTTCAACCACACAAATATACTGCTCTTTACTCACTATCCAAATTAAGTTAGATCGAAATTCTTAATTGTATAAAGAACTTTCAAAAACAGCCACTTAATTTATTCTTTTAAATTCATAATTTTCAATGACAAAATCAAATGATAATGAAAATCAATAATTATCAAACAAACTTTTAAGTTGATTTGTAAAACTAAAATTTGGTCAAAATTTAATATATTATCTCAAAAATATGTTAGATACAATTTCAGCAATATTAGGTGCTTATTTTTTAAAATAGAAAAAAATATATGCGCAATCTGCAACTCCATCGAAAGGGGGAGAAGGAACGGCGCAAGTGAGTTGGATGTGCTGAAGGATACGATGTCCACATACTTGAACGAGAACAAGAAACAATTCAAGTATATCAAGACGTGGGAAAAGGTTCGCTTTTGCGAAAAATGGTCGGGCAACTGGTCGACCGGACCTAAGCGTACAAAGCACACGGCCGACGGGCAATTCAGTATGAGCGAAAATACCGAAACTAAGCTCGTTCGGTGTAAGGAGCCGAGTAGAAGCCGCTCCATTGGCCAGAAAGCGGCGAAACAGAAGGGAAAGAGGAAGACGACCTCCTCAACGACCACGGCAGCGGCATATGATATTAGCCAAATGTGATCCTCAATAGATAACACCACTCGGGCTGCCTTGCTCAAGTTGTTATTTGAAGCAACATTCAACACGTCTAAAATGATGGATGAACAAGCGGAGAACCATCGGCAATTTGTCAACAATTTGAAGCAACAATTGGGTTGCTTTTAGTACAAGTTTTTATTTATGTAATTTAGGAGTTTAATCTATATAATTTTACTATTTTCATTAATGTGATTTAAGACTTTAATTAATGTAATTTTATTGCTTTTGGTTTTCTGATTTCTGAAAATAATTTTTAAATTTTAATTATATTATTTAAATTAATTTGATTTTAATTATGAAATCGAATATTATATGAATTATGAAATAATAAATTAAAATTAGAGATGAATAGTGTAAGAGAAAATTAAGGTTCGGTCTCTATTGCATGATGTAATTTTTTTTTACGTAGGATCTATGAATAAGGAAAATATGTGGGATTGACCACACGTGTGCTCTGCCACATTTTCTTGCTCAATTTCGTTTTCTTATTCTATTAAATCTCTCTCACTTAAATTATTTTAATCTCATTCTTGGTTTAATTTGAGAATATTTATTCGTAGACGTGGTGAGTTGGTGGCTAAATACGTGGGGCCGTGACAAGCCACACGTTCAGCAATAAATAAGATTGGTTTTTAGGGTCGGCTTATTTTTTTTTTAAGAAAAAGAGAGAAAGAAAGAAGAAGAATTATATTTTGAGTATTAAGATATATTCTCTTGGATCGATTTGAGAATTTGGAATGAATTTCTTTGGTTGCTTATGCGAAGAAAAATGTAATTTTGAGAATATTAAGCGTTCTAATTAATATTTGGTTGGATAGCAATTCATATATCTTCCTAAAAATTAAGGCTTGGAGTGAAATTCGATCATTAAGTTGTTACAATTATTCGTTAAGATTATGATTTGGTATCAAATATTCTCGATCGAGCATTCCTAATATTTAATTAAGTATTCCACAGAAGAAGAAAAACAGTCAATGATGCTTAAGAGGTAAACGTACATATCAGGAAAGTATATTTTTGGGGTGTGATAATGAAATTTTATTTTATTTTAATTTTAAAAAGAAGAAATTTGCTAGACCTATAGTTTTTCCACAACTTGACCAAATTGGGAAAATGCCCTAATTTTTGAATCAAGAAAATAATTGGGGGACATTAAAAATTATATCAAATGATTGAATTACTTTGAATAATACACATGTCTTTTCATTTACAATTATATGAAGAATTAGAATTGTTAAAATTGTAATTTGCTATATGCCTTTTTCTATTTACTTTTCACATAGCATGTTTAAGTTAGCACTATGCTAAGAGTTATTAGTGGGAAATAAAGAGGCTTGTAAAACTTTCCATTGAAGCAATTGGGTGAGGTGATGCCCTATTTTTGGTTATTCAATTATTTTGAGTTAAGATGACTACTTTTATTACGTCCTTTTAGTAGGTTCATATAATCTTGGGATTCTTTCAATGTGACATGGAATGATTGGGAATTGATTTGATTCGATTACATAAATATTCAAAGGAATATGTGATCAAGTCGGCATGGCCTAATTCAAAGATGACTATCACATTGATTTTGAAATACATAATTAATTTTTTATTTATTTTTTAAGTAGGAAGACAAACTGAAATTAATAAAAAATTATTGACCATTACCATATCTCCAAGTCAATTAGAAAAATCAACGGCCAATTATGTGGCCACATACAAAATCTAACATGTCCATGGCTAAGTTATAAGTGACTCTACTAGCCGATCTAATCAATTTTTATTTATTTGCAGGGTTATATAAAATGAGTTTGGAGAAAAGAGAATTATAATGAGTTATAATTGATAACCGAATACTCGAATAGTTCAATTAATCACATCATCATCTGACCAAATCTCAATTTTATATTTATTTGAATTGAAGATCCCAAATTAAATATGACCATTTTGATGTGAAGGTTAGCAGAGGTTGCAAGTTTTTTTTTTTTTTTTTTTTAAAAAAAAATTAAACTAATTAATAACTTCTTTAGTTATAGAGAATGAATTCACGTGATTGACTATAAAATAACGCCACGATCGCTATTATTAGAGCAGTTGAATTAATCACATCATCACCTAACATTATTTACATTCTAGTATGTTCTCATCGGAAGTTTTGTTTATCTTAATTAATGTCGAAATGCAGGAGGCAAATGAAGAAAATACATAAATAAGTAATAGTCAAATAAACTTAATTAGCTCTTGCATTGCCAAAAGTGGGAAAAAGATAATATAATATGATCATGTGATATATTTTCTCTAGTAACGAATTAAAGGTACTGAAAATAAGAACTGATGGGTGACTCCAAAGATCAGTACCCAATAATTGTTCATTTGTTTGTGTGAGCCAATTACCTATCAAATATTATTTTAGTTATATGACTCTATCACGAGACAAAAACTTTTTGAAGACCGAATAAAAATATTAATATCATATAGATCGACTTATCTAAACCGACTTCTACTCCAAAATGTCCTTGTAAGATTGAAATTTTATTGTATAAATTAATTATTTTAGTATCTTTATACCATCCACGGCCTTATCATTAACTTATCACTTAATTTATATTATTCATAAATTCTATTATTACTATTTGGATCATCTCTTAAACACTCGCAACCATATCACTAACACATCACTCCATTTGCACTATTTATGGGACCATATCATATTTTTTAATTCATTAATGTTATTACTACAATTTGTGTATATGATTAATTTATATTCATCGAAATTTAAAGAGAATGAAAATTTTTAAATAAAGAAAATTTAAATATACATAATTAAAATAAAGAAAATTACATAATCGAAAGAAAAAAATTACATAACTGAGAATAAAAAATGCTGATATTCATCGAGGAGACTAAAGTGTGCCCAAATTTCTTCAATTAAATCTTGTTGAAGTTGGGGGTGGGCGTTTTGATTGCGTATCTACGAACACCGAGGTCGGTAATCTTGAAATGTCGTGGGAACACGTCAACATGGGTTTTCGCTTGCGGTCATGGAGCTCGAAGCATCGTCCGTGTCTTTGTTTTCCCAATTAGGGCTGTCATCTCCTTCGTTCTTGACAATCATGTTATGCAATATAATACATACATATATGATGTCAGCAAGCACGTCCTTGTACCACATACGCCCCGGACCTTTAGGATCATGAGCCGTGCTTGTAGAACGTCGAATGCTCGTTTGATTTTCTTTTGCATTGACTCTTATTTATGTGCCTAATGAGCTCTTTTGGCCTCGGTTGGACATAAAATGGTCTTGATAAACATCGGCCATTTCAGATAGATTTCGTCGGCCAGACACTAGCCCATATTGTAGCGATGTTCGTTGGCCGTGAATTGTATCGCCGATGTTCTACCACCCAACACATCGTTGAAAACATCAGAGTGGTTGAGGACGTTGATGTCGTCGTTGGAGCTGATGATACCTAACAACAAATGCCAAATCTAAAGTCGGAAATCTGTGGTTGCTTCGAGCTAATGGTCGGATGGGAGCCTTTGTGGCCGCTGGTGTACGCGTACCTCCTTGCTGTTGGATAATTCTTTCATGCTTGGTGCTTGCCGTCAATACTGCCAAGCATGCCGAGGAAGTCATGTCATGCCTCGTGCATATGGAGCAGTCGATGGCAGTCTTGGGTTGTTGGCGACCTCAAATATTCAACGCTAAATGCATCCCAAATGGCTTGGTAGAATCATATCAAGCATTCCCTCCTCATTGAGTCCGCGACGTTCAAGAACTCGTCGCATTGATCAGGCAGTTCCACCAGTCGCGATCTGTCGTATCGCTAATGTACATTTCTGCATTGTTAAATGCCCATGTCGTCCAGCTGCTGCTGGAAGTAGTCCTTACGAGACGCTAACGTATCCGTTATGCGCATGAATAAATCTATGTGCATACGGATCGACAATGATATACACTCATCCTCATCGCGGATTGTCGGAGAAATAATCCTCCACAAAGCATGCAACGACGAATTTTCATTCCCGGTGCACGTACTTTCTCGATTAGACTTGATGGGCCGCGCTTGCAGATCCGCCATATAAAGACTAAAGATCAACCCGACCCTGCCAATCACCTTGAGAACTTTGTTTAGTTCTTCGCACGAACTATCTTCGTCGTACTAATTGGGGACACCATCGTCCCCATTGTTGAAAAAATTACCAATACCGTATGGATCCATATGAATTTGAAAGAGAAAAATGATTGAAATATAGAGAAGTTGGAGAAAAATTTAAGAAGAATTGAAATTTTGGTATTGCAATGAGATGGAATGAAGAGCATTTATAGATTTTTAAATGAAAAAAATAAGAAAAGCTCGTGGCAACTGCTAGTTTTGAAGAAAAAAAATCAGAGTACAATATCAGTAAAAACCGTTAAAATTAAAAAAAATATATAAAAAATTTCGATTAAAAAACAATCAAATTCGGCGATGCGCGCGTCTAGCGGGTGCTGCCGCATGCGCCCCATGATTAGCATAGAAGCGTGATTGCGTGTGACTCGCGAGTGCTGTGACAACCCGCACGCCATAAAGCTACGGTGGACTGTCTCACCGCGTTCTGTCTCCCAAGCCCCCTTCCACAACGCATGTCACGCCGTCGGACCGTCATGCAGTGACATGATTTGAGCGGCGTTAGAGATACCCTTACACTTCATCTTTCAAACAAGTTGGACTTAAATTTAGAGAGATAAAGAGAATTAGGGTGCGCGTGAAAACTTAGTGAGAGAATCGTGGCAATCGGCCCACAGTAGGGAAACGTGGGTTTGAACAGGCCCATTTGTCGAATGGGCCCCATTTATTTGGATTTATTTGGTTAAATCAAAATTTGGGAGTGAAAATGGAAGCCTAATGTTGTAAATATGATTATGTTTCTGGTAATATAATGATTGGAGTAAAGTATTGGTTGACAACAAACTGCCATTGGATAGTCAAATATGGAACTTATGGTATTTTCGAATTATTTAGTGGGACCAATATTTGAGGCTGTCGAGCCTCAATGCTTCAAAATTTGAAATTTTAAGAATGCTTAACTAAACTCCTTAACCAGTGTTGTCACTTGTCAGCTATAAAATTTCTCATTTATGAATATATGTTAAATTCGATTTAATACCTCAGTCTTTGTATTTTTCTTTAATTATTTTATGCTAGCATATGCAAAATTATAAATTATTGTATATACCAATTTTATATAATTAATAATTTTTCATTATCATTTGATCAACGACTAGATATTGGCTCAGTGTGCCCCATGAATACACTTGTGCGAACACCTTAGATTAAAAAAAATAAAACATATAGCTGAAAACATCTGTCGTTTTGGGAGTGCTGGTATCACAATCCATGCCTAAGAATGTGACAAATAACCAATATAACTGTCACTCATAAATAAATTATTTCAGCATGATTTGAACAGACGACAACTTAATCTAAACATAATTTCACAAATCACACATTCTACGTTAAATAATTTCTAATCGAGAATCATCGTTGAAATTTTGGGTGCCATGTCAAGTAGTATAAACTTGTTTCTCTTTCTCAATATTATGTAGGACTATATCTTTGGTGATCCAATATTGAAGATAATTACTTTCTTTTTTTTTAAATATTCCGAGGGGATACATAATTGTGTGATCACAAATTCACAATACTATAAAACCAAAAAGGGAATTGTATGCATGCATGACACAAGCTGGATATTGAGATGAGAAAAAGAGAAGTGAAAAAGAATAAAAGCAGAAATTGTGATTTGATATAAAGTTTTAAATTATATCTTGTCTTCTATATGTTTTGATCAAAATCGTGAAAATAATGATATTGGATCCTATAAAAAGTATCCAAATCATAATTAAAAAGTTATCCACATTTTTGCAAAGTAATATATATGACCATTTTGTATTCTCCCCTTTCTTAATAAATTCTTGCACTCTAATAATTTGATATTTCCCAAATGTATAAATCTTGCATAAGTCCTAAAATAGGTTGCACGTACAAAACTAATTCTCATACCTCCACAGTACAAATAAATAAATAAAACAATCATCGTAATCGAGTGGTAAAACACATCATACATAATAAATAGTGATAGTGGAACGTATAACTTTACGTCAAATGATTATTTTTTGTTCCTTCCGATTTTAACTTCGGATAATTTTAAAAGAAGATAAACACCCAAACCTTTATATCCTGGTTTAGATGGATTAAGTGTTTATCCTTATCTGATTAGTAATATCTGCATTTTTTTTTGTGCTAATTAAGCACAAGCACATGTCATAAGCCAAAAAAAAAATCAATCTTTTTTGGCGTTGCCTATGGCTATCACATTCCGTTATCCAAACAGTTTCTGATCAGGTCGACATATCCATCATCAAATTTTGAGCATAGTAGAAAAAAGTTTGAAAAAATCTTGTCTTAAAATCCTATATATATAATATATTACATAGTGTGCCAATTAGAAATTAGGGTTTGTTGTCACATCTTCATGATTAGTCCTATTCGGGTCATTTAGTTTGCGGGTCATTTAGTTTGGTGGGTGAGATAAATAAGACTGATAAGATTAATAAGAATTCAAATTTAGAGTGACAAATAACCATCCAATTGTATGATTAGAGTGCAAGCCGAGTTATCAATCACCGAATTATTAAAACATTAAATTGGATTATATTATCAATCATGCTTTGTTATTCAAACCAAACGTCTCCTTCATGTATATATCCATGTGATTTCCCTTTCTACCTTCATTTAGATAACAACTCTCAAACGAAGTATTATAGTTCACGATTATTCACTTACAACCGAAATATCAATTACTTAAATTGATCGATCAAGTAATTTCAAATGAAATATTTAATACATAAATAAATTATTCAAAACGACTTATATGAATCAAATTTAGTTATATAGTTATATATATATATATATATATATAGTTATATATATATATATATACACTATCAATCAACATTCTAGCAAATTTTGAATTCTCTTCGACTAATGGATAATTCATGATCATATTCTCAACTACATTAATTTTGAGTGTAGTACTAAAAAATTAACAAATTCGATATATAAAAAAGTAAAAAAAGGGAAGAGAAAGTTGGGATATATCAAGATAGCATAAAATAATGCAATAAATAAATCCTTTTAAGCTAGTTATTATCATCTTTTCTGGCAATATAAAAAAGTACCTTTTTATAATCTTTTCCCAACTGAAACAGTTGATGATGTGAAACAAATGGGGCCTTCCTACAGGGTTCCAGGTCGGCATTATGGCCTTCCACGACTACATCCACATTTTAACTTAATTTAATTTTTGGATTAAGAATAAAAATTTAATTTAGTTAAACAAGAGAAGTAAATAAATTAACGTCGTACGATTTGCACTTTATCATTTTATGTGATATTAATTGCTAGTTTAATTTCTACTGCCGCACACAATAAACGTCCGATGATTGCAATTGTATATTTCAACAATTAATAAAAATGTCGCAATGAAATAAGCTCATCCACAGCCAACATCCGTTTATAAAAATTTTTCCTCGACTATTCATAAGCTTTACATTTTTTTTTATACCATATCCATTATTCAATAAATAACATTTAGAACCATATCTCTTCATTATCATTTCCTTTGCATTATAAGTAAGTCTTTTTTTTTCCTTTATTATTTATTAAATATTCTAATTAAATTAAATTTTTAATTTAATCAAAAATACGAATTCTATTATAATAAGAAAAAATACATAATTTAAATTCTAAAATTACATTATTGAAAGTCGGAAGTACATACTTAAAGATCCTAAAATTAAAGTATTGAAGCGGAAAGTTTCAAAATTGAAATCCTAATATTCATCAAGCTGACCAAAGCGCGCCAAATTTCTTCGACTAAATCGTGTTGAAGTCGATTGTTGTTAACACAATCAGGCGATGAAATACATCTTCCACCCAACGCAGTTCGTCGGGGAAATAATCTTCCACGAGTTGGGCGGCGTCAACTTCTAGTTCCCAGTGCACATACTTCCTGGATCGGACCTCAGCCGGAGCAGGCATAGGTTGCAGATAATAATTCGTAGTGGCCGATTGAATCATCGAAATAAGATTATTCACACTCTCGTCATCCGAACTGTTGTCGACAATGTCGGCGCTGTGGTGTGGATTCATAATTTGCAAGAGGGTTGGAGAGAAATATGGAAGGAAGAGAGAAAATTGAGAGGAAATGAAGAAAGTAGAGATAAATTATGTGAAAAAGAAGTGGAGAAGAGGGTATTTATAGGATGGGATAAAATAATTTTATAAAAGAATAAAAAAAAATTGGTCAAAGACCGTTGCCCAACGTCACAATTCAAAAAAAGAAAAAAATATATAAAAACTAATTTTTCAAATTAATATATATATAGGGTCATGTTAGAGTAAGAACAGCCCTATGTTGTATAACTAAGACCAAATCTGGGCGGTTGATTTTCATCAACCAATGGACGAGATTTTGTTTCGTCGATTAGCATTATACGC
>JAYDZE010565059.1:0-12348 GCA_034509125.1 Monilaria moniliformis
CATAAAAACTGAAATTATCATATCCCTAAAATATAGGGATATCCAATTTACACGTTAATTGCATGTTACGAAAATAAACTTTTCAATTTTATTTTATTTTTAAAAATGCCACGTGTCATTTTTATATCCGTTAGATCTCCAAAATCAATGGTTCATATTCAGTCTCTGTTCTGCAATAAGAAATGGTTCTGATTTGATTACACCTCTATATATATATATATATATATAGAAATGTTATGCTATCTGTGAGTACCGCACTCGTTTAGTCTGTGTTAACATTATTTGCTTTGTTTTATATATTTAGTTTGATTATAATACATCAAAAATTATTATTAACATTAATTGTATAAAGTACATAAAAATGAAAGCTCGATTTGTCCATTTTCTCTATCATTTCATATAAATAAATAAAAGAACAAATCGAGCTTTGATTTTTATGTAATTTGTAAAATTAATAATAATTTTTGATGTATTAGATTCAAACTAAATATATAAAACAAAATAAATAATGCTAATGAAGACTAAACAAGCACGACATCATAACATTTCTCTCTATATATATTGTTCCGTTTAAGCATTTGCGTCGGTTTGTTGTGGGGGTATTATTGGTAATTCACTTGAATCATAACCAAGAGTTTAGAATTTAAATAATGAATGGATTTAATGATATAAAATTTTTTATTTCTAGTTTTGCCCATGGTACTATATTCTATTATCCAAAATCTTAATATTTTGGCAAATCCCTATTTATTGTCTGAAGTCGTGCATTTTATTTATCTAAATTTTATAGTGTTTCAAATAATATATATTGTAAAATTATTAAAAAAATTAAAGTATATCAACAATAATAAAATCTTCTTCACTACTTGAAGTCTATTGTAGGACATGCAACCTTCATTGCACCATAGATGCCTTCAAACCTCTCTATATGGCACCAAGTTTAGTTTTTCTTTCTTCGAGAGCACGATGTGCATGTGCAATGAGAAGGCCTCGTTCATCAAGCCTCGTCTGAGGTTGTCTCGCGAGCAACGGACAATGGTGGCCGGAGGAGAAGATAAAGGGAAGGACCTAGGAATGGGACTAGTGAGAGAGGAAGAAGCCAAGAGCCTTTCCCATCCCTACAAGATAACACCATTGTGAGAAAAATTGGATGAAAATTCTTGAAAATCACAAGCCTCACTCACCTTTTTCGAGCAGTCATGTCGTTGTAGATCCAGAAAGGCGCGAATGTTGAGAGGAGAGCGAAATCAATACTCATGATGTGGATCTGCAACAACAAGAGTCTAAATTGAGGTTGAAAACTTTAAATTCATGCATAACAAAATCAAGAACCAAAATACTCACAAATTTGCTTCCTTGAAAATACTGGTAAAATTCCTTCCACACATCACCACCGGATGAAACTGCATAAGCTGTTATCGCCACCCCCGCAACCAACGTAACCTGAGGCGTAATCAGTTAGCTACGTTTTCAAGAGATGTAACGAAACTCTAGTGCAAATCAATGTTGATTAGCCTCAAATCAATGTTCATCTACGTGTATGCATTTTGTAGACATTCTGTCAAACTCAACAAGATGGAAATGAATATGTTTTAGGACAAAATGTTTATACTCAACGAGAAAGAATTCATAGGACAAATGAGCTCATGATTTTCTTCGTAGACAACTTTTCTAGTGAAAAGAGTGTCCTCACCCCGGCAGTTATCTTTGATTCGAGGAAATTCAAAGGCCATCTCCTCAGCTCCGATTCTGCAACAGGCGGAGCTGGTGGCCTCCACAGAACAAAGTAGGGAATGAGAGCATATGCACCTCCAAAGCATGATAGAACAACAAATGGCCAAACTGGAATCTTACTTTTCGAGCTGCAAAAACAACGGCACGTAAGCATATGATTAAAACACAAATTAAACCATCATGGATAGAGGAACACGTAGGATTGAACATACTGAAATACTGAAATTGTTTGTTTGGACATTTCATTTCACCAAAAGATAAACAAGGTTCTTCTCTCCAAATTCTTGGAAACCACAAAGAGGAAACCACCAAGAAATTCAAAAACAGGAACACAGAGAGTTAAACATAGCATAAATACACTAAATCATTTCATTTCATTGTATTTTTGGACATTTCAGCAAAAGAAAATCATAAAAATCATGAGAAGAAATCACCAAGAAAGGAAAAAATAGTAACACATAGAGTTGAACATGGTAAAACAAGACACTAAACGCATTTCATTGAAATTGTTTTTTTGGACATTTTCACCAAACGTTAACTATAGATTCTTCTCCCCAACTACTCAGAAATCACAAGGGGAAACCTTCAAACAGATTCGCCTTGACAAATACAGTGAATTTTTACCTTCTGGCAGTAGGGAGGAGCAGCATACTGTAAACCAAAGGCCATAAACCCATGATATACCACAAAGCTACCAACACTTGATTCATCTCATAGCCATCATCACCTTTCAAATTCAGCAGCTTTTTCACAAAATACACATCCGTGACCTAAAATTCCGCTCAAATCATAAAATCACAAATACACACAATCAGATTACCACTGAATTCAACAATTCTAATTCACCATCACCATAAAAAATAGAATTGATCATAACAACATGAACTAAAACAACACAAACAAATCTACCGGTGTCTGATTAGGAGCGAGGAAGAAAACATAGTACATGAGACCAGCCCAGAAAGCAAACAGTAGGAACGACGTCGACCAGTCCCTCTCCTCCTCTCCACCGCCGCCATCTCCGCCGGTCTCATTTCCTTCTGTAGAAGCAGAAACAATAGATGGGTCTTTCGGGGATAAGGCGTTCAACGAGCTCCGGCGGCGCAATTTCGCCGGCTTGACGGTTAAAGGCGAGATTTTTATGAGTTCACAGCTGTGGTCCGAGTCAAAAGGGATTGAAATTGGGGGTTTGGGAGGAGAAATTGAAGATTTTGGGAGATGGGAATTGGGTTTGAGTGGCGGGAAAGAGGAGTTGCAGGAAACAATTGAGGTGCTTGCTGTTATCATGTTCGTTTGCTTGGAAAAAAACATTCTTTGCTGTTGCTGGTGTGAGAGACTGTATGTAGTTCTCAAAATTGCAATTGAGGACCTCAATTTTTTTAATGATTTTCATTAGATGACATAATAGGTTGATGTCATTATTTTGACAATTAGTGATGTTGTAGATTATAATATTTATAAATGATAGAGGTAGATAGGATATCAATATTTCGATATCATATAATATAGAAATTTATAAATATATTCAAATGATAATTAATTATTCAAACACATAATTCACTCAAAAATATATTTCAACAAAGTCATGAATTAATTATAAATTTTCACGATATAAGAATTGTAATTTATTCATATTTTTATTTTAAATAAATTTAATTTTAGCCAATCCCATCAAAATATCTCTCATATCATAAAAAACATGATCGAAGAGACAAAAAAAATCCACCAAAATAAATATAATGGCCAATGTAGAATTACCTTAGTTCTTAGGGACTCATCAGAAAATTCCAAAAAGTAGAAGTATCAACTGCTATTAACTAATAACGACCAAATTACTCCAAGCAGGAACAGATAAGGCAGCGCCATCGCCATGGCAGAAGCTTCAAGACTTCTTCAAACTATACCCATTTTCTCTCAAAACCCACCTCTCTACACCACCAGAGCCCACTCCCACGGCTGCTTCCTCCCACCAACCGCCAAAAGAGGCGCCTTTTTCGACCGAATCCGGTGCTATGTCGCCGCCGCCAGCGAGAACACCGCGATGGCCGGCGTGCCGTGGGGGTGCGACGTCGACTCCGTAGACAACGCGGCGGCGCTGCAGGCATGGCTGTCGGAGAGCGGACTCCCGCCGCAGAAGATGGGCATACAGAGAGTGGAGGTTGGAGAGAGAGGGCTTGTTGCTCTCAAGAATATTAGGAAAGGAGAGAAGCTGCTTTTTGTGCCTCCCTCTCTCTTCATCACTGCTGATTCTGTGAGTTTGATAGTTTTGTTTTTTAATGATTTTGTATAGCTGGATTATGTGTGGATGTGTTCTTGTTTTTGTTTAGTTGGTGTGTAATTTTATTGATTTATGGATATTGGTTGCATTTTATCGAGAGAATAAGTGGAATAGTGCTTGAAATTGAGTGGCATTGTGTGAGTTTGATAGTTTTTTCTAATGATTTTGTATGGCTGGATTATGTGTAGATGTGTTCTTGTTTTGTTTAGTTTGGTGTGGAGTATATTAATTGTTGTATATTGGTTGCATTTTATGGAAAGAATAAGTGGAATGGTGCTTGAAATTGAGTGGCATTTTTGTGTGATGATTTGCTAGCTGAGGTGAAGTTGGGGAGCCATGGTTATGGGAGAAGCATTGTTTCTGGTTATTTTTCTATGGTTTATGATTCTCAAAGCAGAGTAAGGCGCTCATAAGTTGGTGGGAGCTCGTCTCTGTTCCTCCACGATTAGGATTGAGTGTGTCTGGATTCACGTCTTTTAGGTTTTTTTAAGGATTCATGTGTCTTCTAACATGCTTTCATTTGATCATGGGATGTCAGTTACGAACAACTTCACATCTTCCTTAACTTAAGAAACTATTTAAGCAGATTTTGTGCTGATAAAATGTGTTGCCCTTATCCGTATATGCATGTCTCTTGCAGCAATGTTGAACATCTTTAGTAACTGGATGTAGTTCCTGCGTCAAATGTAAGATTTGTGAGATCATATATCACTGTTAGTGTATCTAATAAGTTGTCCTAATAGGGCATTTGGACATATATGTTTCTTTGTTATTTGTATTTTAGCTGTTGTATTTAAGAAACTTTGCTAAATCAAAGAAAATAGACTACCATTTCAAATTCAATAATGATGGGGCTTTGATAACTTTAGTTACTTAACTTGCGGCTGCTTTTGCACCGGAGATGTGGCTTTAGAACTGGAGCTGTCGTGAGGCCGGTGAGGTACTGAAACAGTACAACGTGCCGGATTGGCCACTGCTTGCAACCTACTTGATTAGCGAGGCAGGTCTGATGAACTTTTCGAGATGGAGCAACTACATTGCAGCCTTGCCGAGGCAGCCCTATTCACTTCTCTACTGGTAAGCATATGCATTAAATAGTCCAAGGCAGTTGTCCTTCTGCACACGCTCTCAGTTGGTTTCTCTAGAGCTGCTCCATGTGATTTCAGGACACGTCCGGAACTAGACAGATATCTTGAAGCCTCACAAATAAGACAGCGTGCAATTGAGAGGATCAACGATGTTACTGGAACGTATGAGTTCTTGCATCTACTTGATTTCGTACAAAGTACATGTCGTTTATCCTTTTAAGACCTATCTTAACCTCTTGTGCAGATACATTGACTTAAGGGACAGGATATTTTCCAAGCATCCTGATTTATTCCCTGCAGAGGTACGTACATTCCCCATTTTCACCGTCACTGTTTGTGTCTGACCGGCATTCTTGAATCTGCACGCTCCCTTGCTTGCTCGAGTGCTTGACAATATTTTCAGAATTTGGTTTCTAGGGAGATTTACGTTGAGAAGTGATATTTCTGCAACTTCCATTTTATTTGTAAAAATGGACTTAGAAGGCAAAAAATGGTAGATCATTGCCCAAGGTTGCCTAGAAAGGCTCTGTGTTGTTAGAACTTTTCAACTTTCTTAAGTTTTTGTGTAGCATAAAGAGACAGTAACTCTCAACATTGTCTGATGTGAGGCGAAATTTCATCTTCTTCGATTTTGCATTAAGTAGTCACAGCTCCATCCTAATATAAAAGGAGATCATGTGATGGTTTATGGTAATCTAGTGAAGAACACTTGCTTCATTTGACTTTTGCTGTGTGTTATGCAGGTCTTCAACATGGAGAGTTATAGATGGTCATTCGGCATACTTTTCTCTCGCTTGGTATATCTATGCTTTCATCGTTTTTTCCCCTTCTTCAAATAACTAGGCCATTTATCTATCATCTTGAAAATTCTTGATTTATATCAGGTTCGATTACCCTCAATGGATGGAAGGGTTGCCTTGGTTCCTTGGGCAGATATGCTAAACCATAGCAGCGAGGTAAGGCTAATACGATGGAACACTTTCATCCATTCTTGCAAGTTTCCACGATTCTCTCTCTAATCTCAATGTTTTGTAACGAACTAGGTAGAGACGTTTCTGGATTATGACAGATCATCTCAGGGGGTAGTTTTCACGACAGATAGAGCATATCAGCCAGGTGAGCAGGTACTTGAGCTTCAAGAATCGTGCCATTGTGGAAAACAAACCTTAAATTTGTGCAAAAGAAATGGAATGTGAGGTGGTTTATGGTTATGACTTGATGATGCAGGTCTTCATATCGTATGGTAAGAAATCCAACGGAGAGCTGTTGCTTTCATACGGATTCGTGCCCCGGGAGGGCACCAACCCTAGTGACTCCGTTGAGCTGTCTCTTTCCCTCAGCAAGTCCGACAAGTGCTACAAGGAGAAGGTGGAGGCTCTCAAGAAGCAAGGACTGTCCGCGTGAGTGTGTTTTTCAGCAGCTGCTCGACTAATCTAAAGCACAAACGTGTCTCCTGACAGCAATGACCGTGTTATTTTCAACAGGTCGCAGCGTTTTCCTCTACAAATAACCGGTTGGCCGTTGGAGCTCATGGCTTATGCCTACCTAGCAGTCAGCCCCCCTAGCATGATCAGCCAGTTTGATGAGGTCCTTTTTTTTTCTTTTTTTCTTCTTTTTTAGGATGAACTGTTGTGACAAGGTTTAGTGCAGATGGCTGCTGCAGCATCAAACAAGACAACGTCCAAAAAGGACATCCAGTATGGTGAAATAGAGGAAGACGCGTTGCAATTCATACTCGATGCTTGTGAGGCCAGCATATCCAAGTACTCCAAATTCCTTCAGGTTACATGAATCTAGAGATGCAATTTCTGTTGTTGAACGAACGAATGAGTGAGCTAAGATGTTGTGGTGCTTGACAGATGAGTGGATCAATGGATTTGGACGTGACAAACCCGAAGCTTCTCAACAGGAAGGTGTTCCTGAAGCAGCTTGCTGTTGATCTGTGCACGAGTGAGCGGAGGATGCTGTTTCGTGCACAATATGTAAGCACAGGGAGCTTTTGAGCCTTTCACACGAGCTTTTGTCTGAAAAGAAAGAAACAGATGATGTCTTCGCATTCATGATCTGTTTTTTTTGCATAAGATTTGTTTAATGTGATGATCTGTTTGATGGCTTGCAACAGATACTGCGACGGCGGCTGAGGGATATCAGAAGCGGCGAGTTGAAAGCACTGAGGCTGTTCGACGGCTTGAGGAAGTTCATCAAGTGAGGTTTCAGCTGCTGCAGACTATTTTCTTGGCCTAGATCTTGTTGTAAACTTGAGTCTCTTGGACTAAATATGTATCAAAAGTGAAGTGTTAAGGATATTTTCGTCATTTTAGATATGGACAGCTGATTATCATTCGCGTGTATATAGAGGTAGCCGGATAAATCGGGTCCGATGGTTCCTGCCCAAAACTAGAACCATGGCCGACGGGCCCAATTACGAACTGCACTGTACAGACAGCCGGGCCGGTTCATGGCCCTGTCAAACACATTGAGGCCCGGCCCGACCTATGATCATATTTACTCACATGGATCATGTCAGATGGTTGAGTTATTAGACCGAAAATGAAAAAGAACCAATCCAAAGTTCGAATTTTTATGGCTTAATGCATATTTTTCCGGTCAGGCCGACCAAGTGGGTTAAAATAATTGAAAGAGCCCATTTTAAACCGTGCGAGCGAGCGAGTCATCTTTCTCCCCTCTCTCACACACTACACACAGTGAGCTGAGGACGTCGACTGCGAAACCTTTACTCCGGTGAGACTCCGGCAGCGGAGAGGGCTCCACCTAACATTCGAGATTGCTGATTCTGTTATTTTTAAATTGTTTTCTTTTTCATGGAATGCGAAGGTGTTTGATAAAATGCCTCAATGAAGCTACATGTGTTTCTATTAGGATTCTTGATGTAAATACCTATTTCGCACAATCGAAAATGTGGCAGCGGCTGCGTGATGGCTGGTTAGAGATTCTGAACATTCAGAAGTTTCGGAGAATCGTGTCTTACACTGGATTTTACTGTTTCGCGACGCTGATCAACTTTGCTTACACCAACAATACGTAAGTCTTTGTGGCCTTGTTCTATTTTGGGAGAGAATTTGGAAGTTAGGAGTCGAAAACCGTTGTCTTTAGCAGCTATTGGAGCGAAATTCCATGTTTAGCATCACCGCCATTCTGATCTTGGAAAAGGTGTTTGAGTTTATGCTTATTGGATTGGATTTAGGTTTTAATATTGTAGAGTAAAAAAAAAAGTTGGTTATTGGTAATATTGATGTGATTCTATTTAGGGCTAATTTGAGATAGTTATGGAAATTTTTGCTGAAGCCCTTCTGCACTTGTTTTTCCATTTCTTCACATTTTGACTAAGTTCTCATAGTGGAAATGAAATTCTACCAAGAAAAGAAGTCAAATTTAGGCAAAAATGGTTGTTTATTTCCCTTCTTCTATGGTATTTATCAAACTTCTTGTGTATATGTCTAATTAGGACAAGAGCTGGACACTCGAGGGCTGATCAATTCTATGCATCTTATCCTGCTGGCACTGAGCTTCTTACCGATACAGGGAAGGTATGTCGGCTCAGGTTATAAGAAGAAAAACGAACTTTTTCCTTTTCAGTTCGGTTTCTGGGTGAAGGAAGGGGGGGTGTTTCAACTTCGCAGTTGTGTTTTATAGTAACGAGCCAAGAAATGAAAAAATGTAGCTTAAGCTCGGAGGCAACATCAGTGTCTCGAGAAGCAGTTTGGCTGTTTTAAGTTCTTGTTAAAATTGAAACCATTGTTCAAGTAATTTTGTTAGCCGGTGATTATCTAATTAATATGTGAAACGTGGAACAGTCTGATCTTGATCTTGTGCTCCTGTGATTACAGTATCTCTGTTTTATATATTTGATATTCTTTATGCAGAATAGTATACTGGACTTCACTTGGCAATTGAGATTTAAGTTTGGCTAATTGAGATTTCAATATGTTTTTAGTTATATAAAGCTGCACTCGGCAATTGCTTTGAGATAGAGGAGTGGGGGCCGATTGAATGGAGCATTTTGGCTAAACATTTTGAACGACAAGGGAAATCACCGTATGCATACCATTCAGTAAGTTGATACGTCACCTCTTTGTACTCGTGTATTCTCCCCTCGACTATTTTGTCGTCTGTTTTTGGTGCATACGACTATAAAAACATATATCCATTAGTATAGTTTAAGAGGACTTGGATGGTTTTATGCATTTTGGTGATCTGTTTCTCCCAAAATGGATCATGGTTGGTAGTAATTTTCTCTTTTTTCCCATTTCTCACGATGTTGCAGCAATATATGGCGCATCTGGCCTCTCTCGGGCAACTGGATGGGAGCGGCTAGCTGAAGGATGGCGACGTCTCCAATGTGATGATCTCCGGGCCATAGATACAAAGTTGTTTGATCTGTGTAGGTGAAAATAGACGATGATTTTGTAATGGTGTTTCATCTCGTATTTCATACATGAACCGAGTTGGTAGAAGTGCAAGCTTGTACTTTTCGTTAGATTTGTAGTTCCCCTTCACCAAATGGTAGATCGATCAATTTCGTGAGTTAATTTAAATTTGTGGAGACTTTCATAAATGTTGGTATTACTTTCTATTTTCTTTTTCAGCCACGAGTTACGAGATCTCCACTCCACCAACTAAGCGAGACATGTTCTCAAACTACTCACCCCATTAAAACAAGATTGCATTTTTCTCTCTGATCCCAAGATTATTACCTCTTTGATTCTAAACCAAAAATCCCAAGATCACAGTAATTCCCAATATTTTTTAGAGTAAGTCCCATGAATCAAACTTCGTATTTCTTGATTTGCATATATGGATTCATGGTAATGACTTATTTTGTTTTTACAGATGGGAATGTTGATGTTTTGGATGGTAATAGTATGCTTAATGAGAGTAGGATTTGGTATAAGATTTGTGATCGACAAAGAAGAGTGTTTCTCTCACAATATTCTCTACGAAGGCGATGTTGTTCATACTTCCTTTGTTGTGATCAAGGCTGATAATGCTTGGCATCACATCGATGATGGCATCGATCTCGTCGTTAGTATTTTTTCTTTTCAAGTTACAATTCTGATCGTTAATAATTCATTATAATCATCGATGACGAGTTCTAATCGTTATTCATTACCCTTTCTCTCTCTTCTCTCTCTCCAACATTCTTATGTAGATAAAGGGGCCAGGTGGAGAGAAGATCAAAGAGTTCCATGACAAGATAAGCGACAAATATGAATTCATGGCTCAAAGAAAAGGGATCTACCACTTCTGCTTCTCCAACAAATCTCCCTTCCACGAGACGATTGATTTCGACGTGCTCGTCGGCCACTACAAGAGCTACGATCAGCACGCCAAGAGCGGTACTTGTCTGGCTTTGTTTGCAACTAATGATCTCATATATTGGTGAAGTGAAACTTTTGGTTTTTTTTTTTTTTTTGTTCATATGAATAGAACATTTCAACCCGGTCGTCGAGCAGATCTCCAAGCTCGAAGAAGCTCTCTACAACATCCAGTTCGAGCAACACTGGCTCGAGGCTCAGACCGATCGCCAAGCTCTTGGTATGTCGCCCTACTTGTTGCATACTTTGCGAAAGGGGCTATTGTTGAAATATTTCTGATTAGGGGGGCTCGAGCCCACCCTAGCCCTGCCTGTACATACATGTCCGTGGTTAAACGGATTTGATAAGTTTTTTTTTAACAAATGTTCTTTGAGTGCAGTTAATGAATCGATGAGCCAGAGAGCAGTGTACAAGGCGATATTCGAGTCGTTAGCTCTCATCGGAGCTAGCTCTCTTCAGGTTTTCCTCCTCCAACGCCTTTTCGAACGCAAGCTCGGGACTTCTCGAGTCTGAAACTCGCACGTCACTGATGCCAAGGGATTTGCTCGAAAGGAGGATCCCCAGACCTACTAGTTTGGTTTCCTCAATTACATTTTCGTGTTATATCTCATATTTCAATTCATCAATACATTGTGATGTCATCTGATACAAGTGACGTGCATTATGAATAATAAACATTGAGATAACACTCGTGACCATTACCACTACATAAATTGATGAAATAAAATACGAAATAAGAACATTTATTGAGATAAAAGTACACACCAATATGATTCAGAAACACACTCTTTTCTACCATCTAAGTTAAATTTATTGGGTGAAGAAAGATAAATAAACAAAAAAAAAGAAAAAACTCAAAAGGATTTTGATCTAAAACTGAGAGATTAATCTACTTCACTCTGCTTTCTCCATCTCCTCAATGCTGCTAGAAACCAGCCATGGCTGCTTCTGCTGCCGGTCACATCGTCCGAGCGAAATCTGCGACAGAGACGAACGTTAGTCGACTTTAAAATCTGACGTCTTTAGTCATACAAAAACTACAACTAAAGTATCAAAAGGTACCCATATCCGGATTTTAACCCGTTAAATGGTCTGACACAACACTGCCTCGTATGGCCTTTTAATTGTAGTTTGAACTTAACCCGAACCCGAACCCAAACCCGAACCCAAGACTGATTTTTTTTTCTTTCAGAACACGTGATGAAAATTAGATTCCAGAAATCAACTACTAACTCGAGTAGATCCTAGCTACGAGGGGAGGGACATTTTACCTCCACGGCCTAAAGGGAGTTCGATGGCTAGTTTTTCGGTCGTTCAAAGCCGGTTGCACTAACTACACTATTCAAGCAGGATAAAGTAATATAGATTTGAGCCTTGGCTTACCACAAACTGCGTAGGATTACACGAGTTCTAAGACGAGGGCCGAGGCACCTCCTCCTCCGTTGCAAACACCACCAACACCATACTTTGCGTTCTTTTGCCTCAAAACCTGAGATAACATGATTTGAACATCAACGCCAATTGATTTTAAAGATGCATAAAATCTCAATTCCATAATCTCGAATGCTCAATGATCCACGAGGAATTTGCTTGGAATCGAAAGATTGGTCGAGAGAGGATAACATACCCCCAAAAGAGTGACCAAGATACGAGCACCACTGCAACCAAGAGGATGCCCCAGAGATACAGCTCCACCGTGTACGTTAACTCTTTCCTGCAAAATATATATAAAAAAAGTTTAGAAGAATCTAATATCTCTATCAAAACACAAACAGGTAGAGTGTAAACATCTTTAGTTTTATTTATTATCGATTTTATCAGTAATTTCGTGGGGCTAAGAACTCACCGGACTAAGATCCAATAGCTTCTGATTTGCAAGAGCCACAACCGCAAAAGCTTCGTTGATTTCGTA
>JAYDZE010565081.1:0-30635 GCA_034509125.1 Monilaria moniliformis
TGGTTGAAATGACGTCTCTGCCCTCTGCATGTGCTGCAAGTGCCAGCTCACCAACCTACTTGGGGACCACTTTATCTATTCTGGATAACTGCTCTGATTCTTCGAATCACCTCTGCATGTCCTTTTACTACGGTCAACACCGAACTGACGAGCTGAATGTTTTACTGGTGTTACGCCGATCTGGCGAGCTGCCGAGGTCAGTGTTGCCGAGCTGGAACTTTTTGTCGAACTGCCGCTGCCGATCTTAACTGCCGAACTGAGGGTTTTACCGAGCTGATCTTGTTTATATGCCGAGCTGACGAACTGGTCATTTTGAAGGCTTAAAACAGCTCGTTCTCATTTCTCCCCGCTCCTCGGCTCCTTTCTTCTATTCCGTTGATTTCCTGCCCAATTTCACCTTTTAGTGTAGATATGTGCTCGATTTAAGTTCGAATATACCCCCTAAAGTAGCAACATATTGCTACTCATCAGAATACATGGGAAAGTTTTATTAAAAAACTTAGACACTCATCAAAGAGATGCGGATGTAATGTTAGAATATCATTCAAGTATGTGTTTGAGGATGGACATCACATATATGTTATTAATCAAATCATTGAGGATCACAACCACACAATGGTCGAGAATCATCAAAATCGATTTATGAGCTTGAACTGTAGTATTGATCAAGTGCATAAAAAAATTTATAGTAGATTGTGCTAAGGCTAATATTGGTTTGACACTCACATTCAAGCTATTGAACGAGTTGATAGGGGGATACGATGTGGCTGGTTGTACCGTAATGGAAGTATGAAATTATGCTCCTGATATGAAAGCTTATGTTGAAGGAACAGACGCGTAAATGTTGTTGGACGAAATGTGCAGAAAGAAGGAAATATGTGGGGGGTTCACTTATGATTTTCAGATAGATTGTGAAGATAAGTCGAAACGAATTTTTTGGTGTGATACAAATTTAAAGAGAAATTTTCACAAGTTTGGCATGTTGTTTCCTTTGACACAACGTAATCTACAAACATGTATGGATGTAGGTCTTATTGATTATATATTGGTTGTATATAATATTAGGAATAACATCCAATTATATGTTATCATGATTATACGCCCGTATTAGAAATATACTAATCATGCATATCTGATGACACTATAGCTAAGTGATATATTGGCTTTCGCAGTTTTGTTAATATTCATCACACACCCATTGATATATCATAACACTATATTTTAACATATCATCATACTACATTGAGCATATAATCATATTTTAACATATCATCACACTACATTTTCCATGTCATTATTAACACTAAATTTAATACTTTATAACGTTAACTGAGCATCACTATACATATTTCAGTCATACCAATAAACACGTATCGAGTATTTGATGATATTACATGTCTCGAGACATCCCGTTCAACAGCTTCTTGCTCCACCCCCTCCTTTCTATCTTTGGCATGGTGTTGCACATTGTCAGGAATGAACTCGTTGTGCACACCATGATTCAAGTCTTGAATCTGTAATACATAAAATCATTATAATATATAGCTTGCAAAAAAATGTATTTACAACAACTTATGCATCATACAATATACACATATCATTATATTCAAGGGTACATATCATTACATTTTTCAGATTGAGTTTGTCATCAAATAACTGAAAGTATAACATTCATTTACATGTTATGATTATCACAACACTTTGGGTAGTCATCATTCATAATCAACTCAGCAATTAAAGCACATCACAAACGCAACAAACATAATCATCATAATTATTACTCAAAATTCATTAATCAACATCAAATTTCACTATAAGACATACGAAACAAAGTCCATCATTCATTCAAATAGTTATTCGCATAATCTCCTGAAAATATTATAAACAACCAATTGAAGTGTTAATTGTAGTAGTTTACATTTCACCCGCTGATAATTTTCTCAACATCGACTTTCTTTTACTTACTTGCATTTTGAAAATGGATCTGGGCAGACAATTTGTTCTCAAAGACAAGATTGTTTACCTATGCCGCCAACAGTGATTTGCAGTATTTTTCCTGTAATGTATGCAATACCCTCTCACTTTTATTGGTAAGCCCACAATTCCAGTTTTTGAGTCCATGCCCCATGTAAGTCTCCATATGTTTCATGAGATAGACACCAGAACCATCTTTGTTCGTTGACGTTTTCCATGACATATGAAGTGTCCTAATAGGGGCCTTCTTCATCAAGGCTACAACCTTCATTGAATAACATTTTTCGAGGTGGGTGCAAACATTTTTTGTTTGTTTTTTTGTAACATTGCACAAATTAGTAATATACATTCTAAATTGAATAATCAATACGAATAGTTGACAATTTCATCATACAATATATGCAGTTACATCATAATTTAATAGCATGCTCATTACAAATTAGTTTTTATAATTATATAGTTTAAATATATAACAATATCATCATTTAGTATATATACATAATCATTGTAAATACATGCAATTATCATCAGTATTATAAGCGTAACATTATACATTATAGTTTTAATTGGATAAGTAGTGTAAATGCGTGAAATCATCATCATACAATATTTTGTGTAATCTTCACGATGTACATGGATATTCAGTGTATATGCAAGTTAATATCATCATATATATTTCGTGATATCATAATAAGTAAGGAAACGAAAATCAAGACGTATCATTATTACATGAGTTGAAGAATATTATATGCTACATAAGAACGTAGATGGGATTTCACAGTACTTATCAATGAGTCGAAGATTTTCTCCTACCTTTGAATTGTCTATTATGTCTATCACACACATTTGGAAGTAAAAGACGACAAAGTAGTAATGTTACATAGAACAAATTGGAAAGAAGACCTAATTGGGAACATGTTGATTAGTATTTCGTATATATAATTTGTTTCTATTATTAAATTTCAGATTGTATTAAATATCTTATCGTGTCGTACTTGCTCCATCTAAAATTTGGGATACCTCGACATTCATTAGTTAATCTTGTTGAAATTTTCACTTTTGCCCTCTTCTCATGCCATGTTTCCATCCAACCCACTATCATGTAGCTCTGCATTACAAGAAAATATCGGTTACTACATATAGTTTTATTAATTTTATATACATAATTGCGTTGCTCTTTTACGCAAGGGTATGTGGTAAAGAAAAGTCTTGACGGCGACGATGGGGCCCTGTATTGCTCCATATTGTTTATGTATGAGCTACATGCATTGATCACACCAACAACTATACGGATATGCGACTCTAGTGTGAGGTACTCCGACTTTGACACTGAAACAATATCATCGCCGTAAACGATCATGTGCCTGAATGACAATCATCATTATGTCAAGTAAACATCATTACAATGCACCAATATTATCATTATAATGCAACATGATTATCATCACAATTATAAATATGTTGTAATTACAATATGTTTTCAATTCCATTATGACTTCATCGGTATTGTATGATGTATTTTTGTAAGAATATGATTATTTCATATTAGGATGTCTAAATATGATCATAATATAACCATATAATGTGAAAAACATGATAAAATGATGACTTACACCACCGCACAATAAAATAAGTTTATAAGAAAATATATATTTATATGACTTAACGGTATGCTTTGTAGTTAGTATCCAGTAGTAGACTTCCTTCTCCTCATTGATGAGCTTTCACTGAATATTGACGACTCTTTCATTGTACGGCGAACGGAGTGCATGCGATGATCGCATTTCCGATTTTGTCCGCAATCCATGGCAATCGTGGTTGCCTGCACATTTTGTCTTATAAGTTTATGTTATTTTAACTAAGTCAATATTTTTTTTCAAAAAGTTTAAATCAATCAATACACTTACTTGGTTTGGATCATACAATACAATTATTGTGGATACTGTATTGCCCTTATCACCGACACATGTGTCATCAACACCTTCACCATCACCCAGAGCTTTCTCCTTCAAATTTTAATGCAGAAAACCATATCACCAGTTATTACTAAGTTATTCTAAATTATTTTAAGTTTAATATGCGTACCTTGTTGGGTTTCAGTCCATGTGTTTCAGAATCATTCTTGCCATCTCGAAGCTGCATAAAAGCCTTTTTTTTAAGTCGAACATTTGATTTAAATAAATAAAGGTGGTATAAATAATATTATAAATGATGATATATTATTTTATATTTTATTACATCAATATCTGACTTAACAATTGAATCAACATAAACATCATTGTGTTCCTCACCATCAATTCCACAAACATGCTCTTCCCCCTAGATCGTTGGTGGAGATCCTCAAGGATTATAAAATCTTGCAAAGAATAATTAGCATCTCCCACTTGCAATACATATATCATCACACATATATTGATATATCTTTAAACCATATCTTAACATATCATCCTACTACATTGAGCATATAATCATATTTTAACATATCAGCACACTACGTTTGTCATGTCATTATACAGATTTCAGTCACACCATTATACACTTATTGAGTATTTGATGATATTACCTGTATCAGGAAATCTTATTCCAAAAAAATACATCACGAAATATTTTTAAGTACAAGAACATGATTTATAAGTCTATCCCGATGATAATTGACATAACACAATACAACATTAACTGACACTTAATTTATGTACTTACAAAGTCACCACTTAGCCCAAGGCTGAAGCTCGGGAATTCGGCCTTGTTGTTGTTTTCATCACTCTCTTCCACCACCTTCATCATCGCCTCAATAGCCGCAATCCACTTTGGATTGTGAAACTCTTTATTGATCATTGCTTAAGTTAGATTGGCCACAACATCCTTGTCATTATTGGGCCGATGTTGTGATACACACATGACCATTTGTGCAAATTCGGATGTTATTCTAAAGCAATCCATTCCGGATGTGGGGTGGAGTCTCCTTCATTCTCAACAAGAGGGTAGAAATTGAATCGACCACCGCATTTGCAGCAGACATCAAGTTGCTCATAGTTTGTTGGCCTTGTTCACAGCAGCTTCAGCCTCTTCCTTATTCAAACCACCGTCTACAACCTTTTTTCCGGTGTCCTTAACACTGTCGACACCGGGCACAGTTGGCAAGTTGTGCTGGTTAAATCTGGGCTCTACACAACCCTTCCCAGACTGTCTGCACTTCAGTTCTTCTTCTTGTCTGTTCTTCAACATTTGTCATGTCCACTCCTTAACAGTCGGATAGCAATATACCTCCGTTCTCCTACAGTGTACTACACGATCGACGTAGAAAGCTTATAAATAACAAGGATGTACAAATCATCATTGTACAAATATGTAATAATCGGACTCAACTAAACATATATTCACTATGTTTCCAATAATTAAATCATAGTGCAAATGATATATCCTCATAGTTAACAAGAGATATGATCATACCTAACAAAGCATATCAGCACAATGTAAAAATTTAACCATCAATCTTAATAATACAAATCATCACAATGTACCAAATCATTAAATAATTATGTCAATATTCAATCATCATAACTGCATGAACATAGTGCAACTTCTATATCATCATAATGAACAAAATATATCATCATATTGATAAACACATATCAGCAAAATGCAAAATTTATACCATAAACTTAACGAAACAAAAAAATCACAGTGTAACTAATCATTAAATAATTATGTAAACATTTTGATCGTCATAATTGATTGAATATTATCATTAAAATTAACCAAACATATCAGTATACTTATTTTTTTAATCATCAGTACCATTCCAACATATCATCATATTGAAACTATTAAATCATTATATAAAAAGCCTTTGGACTCACCACTTGAAATGCAATGGGCCCTGTATAAACGGTTGATGGCTTATCCTTCCAGTTCTCGTGCGACTGAAGCAGTAAAGAAATGAGGTATGCACACCAATTATAATTCCTAATGTTTGATACGTTATCAACGAAGTCCAGTATTTTAGGCTTTACATAGCCGTCTGTTGTATCCTCTATCAACGCATGCTCCATCAATATCAAGAAGAGCTTTTCGAACGAGTCCTCTCCGTCCTTGTCCTTGTCCATCTGTTGTTGCATGTAACTAGGAAGCATTCTGCACCAACCCTTGTCACTATCGGCTGATATTTCATAAAGTAGCTTCAGGTTGTTCTATCTTGTGTTCCTTTCTATCATCATCTCACCTCGACGGAATCCAAAAGTCACTTATACATCTTTCTCACTGATGTGCAGCCTTCGTGTGTTCATTAGTTTAATGATGGACGTGATTAGCTCGAAGTTTGACAGTAGCTAGTAAGTCATTCTTCCTGGTATGTTAGTCATTGCAAAATGAACTAAACTCGCGATCCCCACATCTTGCACTGCGCCTAGCTGTTTGACATTAAGCCCTTTAACCAACAACATAAAAAAACTCGGGCGTTCTCCTAAGTAGTAGTTTGTTGACAGTGAGTGAAGTTGCTTTTGCTGATTCCTTTAACCATTTGTGACCCGTGATCCGTATAATTGGGGCATCAATGTTGTAGTCATTATCATGAACGAGGCACAATCATTTATTTCCTGTGACAGTAACATAGATTCAGTAATGTGTTGTAACTCTATCAGCACATGCTTTTTTACACCAACCATATCTCAAACTACACATCATTATAGAGCTTACGCAAAATCTTCATAACCATCATATAATATCATCACATAAACATTATATCATATCATTGTACCATACAAGTAACCTCATCATACACGAAAAATTATATCATTTTACATTTTTCCACATATCATTACAATATAAAATTAGTGACATCAAATATAGGTAATCAATATTAGTGTCATCACATACAGAGGCATAATTAAATTATTATAGTAGTACTAGAACCTCATTTTAGTACCATTAGATTGTCATTATAACAGGAGACGTTATTCATCACAGAACTTTAACAGAGACTCGGTATAGAGTAAACCTATCAGCACATGCCTCTTACACCAACCATATATCAAAATACACATCATTACAACGCTTATGTAGAATCAGCAAAACCAACAAACAATATAGCACATAAACATTGTATCTTATCATCGTACTATACAATTAACGTTATCATACACAGAATACGATATCATTATACAGTTTCACACATATCATGTTTGAGGTTCATAACAATCTTTATTCACACTTCAAAACATCACAAATCTTATATTTTTTTCGAAAGACATAAAAATCGATTTTTTTTTCCCAACAATAAATGGTAAATTAGGTCACAAACATAAAGTCGAACAATACCAATCAATTAATACAACAATATAAATGATTATCTTACTTTTCGAATAAAACGGTCGGCTTGTAGCTGAAATCCTGATTTTTGACATTGTTTCTATAATGTGATATCTGGAACAAGCCATCAGTTAAAGTAACAGCCGATCGGATTGATAGAAGCAATGATCTGTGTTGAAGAAGACGAAATGTAAGTTACTCTTAACAAGACGGGTCAAGATTTTTTGTGGAGAATGCGATTGGAATTTCAGTTGAGCAGCAATTCTCCAAAAAAAATTGGGGAGAGAATATGAATAGATTTTTATGCTGAACAACTGTACAAATTCGGACGATCTCTATTTTGTTAAGAATGTGAGATATTTTGGGAATAATGTTGTGGGTAGATTTAGTAGAGTAATTACTCCACATAACACGCTAACTACCCAAAATAATTCGCGCCCACTAATTAACATTCACTATTATAACCTTATAATAATTTATCCATAAAAATATAATGATACGTGTTTTAGGAATATCTTAACCATCCATTTTTTAATCCAATAGATAAAATGTGGTATTAGTTATGTATATAGGGTGTAGTTTGACCCTAATGCACCCCTATATATAGAAGCTAAACCAAGTACAAAAAAATATTCCATCAGAACTTCATCCATATCATAATTAATTTTAGCAATTTCTATCTACTTGCTTATTTCTTTTAGCAATTATGTCTATTGTTTTATTGTACAACCATAATTGAATTACTCAAATAAAAAAAAGTAAGTTTTAAAATATGATATCGTGTATCGCATAGAGATTTTGAAGTTTTTTTATTTTAAAATAAGATAGTTATTGTATGTATTGAATTTTCATAATTAAAAATATTGTCTTTGCAGCAAACTTAAATTCATAAATCTCAATTGAAATTCATTCGTTCTACTAATCAGACCATTGGACGACCTCGAAACCTACTTGTAGCGGTGTCACCGGTTCAAGAACCAGCGGTTCTAGTTTCAAAAAATTAGAATTGTAACCAGCCCGACAAGCTATAGACGGTAACCTTTGGTTCAAAATCGACGGATTTTAGCCGGATTCAGTTCCGTTTTGGCGGTTTTTTTTTTTAATTCAATATGATCAACATGGTGATATAAAAATAAAATACAAACATTGAAACATATAGAACAATAAGTAATAAGTAAAAAAAATTGAATTGATATTAATTTAAAAATGGAATGATTACAAATTACAAATTACATAGTTTAAGTAATGAACAAACTCATAGCCTAAATAACTATATTAACTATTGACTCTTGCTTTTCTCCAATTTTCATGAGGATACCTTGCTCACCTTAGAGACGTTGAGAAACTGAGAATCCACCCGAAAGAGAACTAAAAACCAATAGTGTCAGAAAAAACTATATAAACATAAGCATATGATTTCTAGGCATAATGGTTGATTGGCATATGCAATGATAGAGGTTGACCCACATGGCGTCGTGCTGCACAACCCATGAGCACCAACCCCCATATTTGCAAATGCCAAATGCCAACCCGCACTTATGTCTAGAAGTCACATACTTCCTACATCGTATAATTCTATTTCTAACACAATTGGTTTAGTCTCTTTTCTAGTGGATTCTCAATCACCTAATATCTTAGAGGTGACTAACTGAATGATGGATCGACCACTAGCAAATAAGAAACAACTCAAGAACCAGACTCGTGGTAGGAGAAAGAGCAACTCAACAACTCAGCAAACAAAATGACAGATCGAGTAATAATAGTTTGCACAACTTGTGAGAAATTGAAGTAAAAGAGAGACATAATAGCCGAGAAAAAGGATGAGTCAAGAGACAAGAGATTTTGTTAATACAAGAGTTGTGTGTGAGTGAGAACGAGGATGAGAGGAAGTATTCATAGATAAAAGTGGGTGGAAAAGAAAACTTTAAAATATGCCGAAACCGGTGGTTTCTGCAGAAACTGACGGTTTTCAGAAAACCGCTGGTTTTTTGACGAAAAGTCTATCGCACCTGAACCCTACGCCCTATGCATGCCATGCCTCGTAACTGGTGGTTAACCGCCAGTTTTCGGTTGCAGTTTTTCCTAACCATAACCAAACTGGCAGGACCGTTTTAGCCGATTACAATTAAACCCGCTTTTGCCGATTTCGGTTCGAAAATCGAAACTGTTGGTCTAGTTCCAGACCGAGTCGGCGATTCTAGTTTAACCATGCATCATTAACTACTTGTTTGCTCAACCAATTATAGAGATTGCAAAAAAAAAAAAAAACAAGCAAACAAACAAACCACACACACTTGCATTGTGGAATGGACAGTACATACGATAAACGTCCAATTTCGTATGAACTATGCTATTATACTTAGAACGTAACGACTATTATCATAAAACTAATTTCATGGTGCTATAATATTGGATAGGTCGAAAATACATCAAATCCTGTCATTTTTATGTGGTCCGGTAATTAGTGCAGAAACTAGAAAATAATTATCTTAATTCATTTTAATTTCTCTAAAAGTTGAGTATAGGTCTTGGCTTCAACTCCACTTAAGTATTATGGTGTAGTATATTTTCCACTTTATATAATAACATAATGCTTTAATTGATACTGTTATATATATTATATAATTTTTCTAAAAAAATTATTATTTTCTATAATACATGTAACTTAAAAATTATAAATATATAAATTTTTATTATGGTTTGAAAGATAGCAAATGCTTGGAATCTCGACCAGAACGAGGAATGAAATGCAAGAATTCATTCAACATGTTATATTATTGCAAATTAACAATTTATTTGTTTATTTTCGATCAATGAATGATGCTCAAGATCAAATATCCACTCTTCTTTTTAGAATTACACATGATAGAATTTGAATTTAAGACTTCTCTTATTAAGGAGAGTCTTGTCCTGATTTTGCCACTGGACCACTTGAAGTAGGTCTCCCACACCTAAATATATCACAGTACACGCATGCAAGATTTGAAATTAAGACCTTTCGCTAAGTATAGTATTGCGGTCCCTGAAGTTTGTCACTTAATTTAGGTCTCATTAGCCACTTTTTTAATTATTAGACTCAGACTTCTAACATTATTTCGCATTTTCATATAGTTATTGTTCTTGAATTTGGTTCGATTGTATGTGTTTTTACGAGTTTACTTTATTTTCAATTGCGTGGAGCTTGAATGAGCTTTAATTCCGATCAAGCTCCAGAGTGATTTTTTGATTTTTATATTCTATTTTAATCTTGTTCGGTGACAAGTTAAGCTTCAGCTTTTATCAAACGCAAACTTTTGTCTTTCTTCTTTATAATTTTGTAAGTTTTATTCCGCCAGTCCCACGAAAGGAGAAGTTCTCTACTCTTATTTCGTCGCTTTCAAGATTATAATCCTCATTTTTTTCTATTAATAAATTTATTCAGTTTTATTTTTCCCGGATATGTCCCCTAATCGAGTACTACAAGCTTTCATTTTAGACAAATAAATAAGGGGAACATTTTGTAGGGCATACAATATATTTTATTAATTAAGTCTTAATTCCGATAGGGAAATATGTTTACACAAAAATTTATATTAAAATGTTCTGATAAGTTAAAATATATGAGATAATGTTTGCATACGGACCCATAAAACTCATATTGTGGGAGTATATGAAGCGCTGGTCAAATTTGGTATTGATTCGGTTTTGACCCAATTCTATCCACTTTTTTCTTTTTTTTAATTGTTCTACATTATAATTTTTCAATATAAAAAAAGTTTGTTGACATAAATATTGTGGGAGCACATGAACCGCTGATCAAACCCGGTACTGATTCGTTTTTAACCCAACTCAATCCACATTATTTTTTTTATTATTGTTCACAATCATAATTTTTCAATATAAAAAAAGTTTGTTGACATAAATATTTAAAGATGTTGTGGCGCAGTGATAATGTGTTATCCTCATAAAAATAAGGGTCATGGATTCAATACTTATTTAAGGCGATTTTGCCTTCTTGGGTCCAATACCTATTTAAGGCGATTTTATCTTCTTTTTTTTTCCCCATAATTTATCCCAATACTTTTTATTAAATCAAATAAGATTTTTTTTATTATTTATAAATATAATTCATCCAGAATTCTTAAGTATATCTCCCCAATACTTTTTATTAAATCCAAGTAAGATTTTTTTACTATTTATAAATATAATTTCATAACACATATCATAAAATCAAAAAAGACTTTTCTAATAGTAAATATATTTTAAATTTTTTTTCTTAAATTTATAAATTAGATTTTATTTACATATAAATGAGGCTTTTTATAAACTCATATAAGATTTTTCTAAAAGGCAAATAAAATTTCTTTTTTTTTAATAAAGATAGCACTTTAAGATGTTTTATTACTTACATATAATTAACACATTTTTATAAAATGAAATAAGACTCTTCTTTAGATCAAATAAGACTTTCATACATTTTATTTGTAATGAGACTTTGGTTAAATTCAAAATAATATTTGTCCCTAAAATCAAACAAGACTTTAATTTTTTTTTTATTTGGAATAAGACCTTAATTAAATATAAACAAATTTTTTAGATAGTAAACAAACTTTTTCTTAATGCCAAATTAGACTTTAAACAAAGAACATAAAAACAGAATAATTGTCATTATAACTTTTATCCATTAGAAGAATAACTTTTATTTACAATAATAATAAGTTTTATTCATTGGAACAATAAGTTTTATTAATTAGAACAATAACTTTTATTCAAATGAAAATAATTTTAATTTATTAAAATAATTACTTTTATTCACAAGAAAAAATAACTTTTATTCACAAAAATTGTAATTTTTATTCACAGAAACAACAAATTTTATTCGCAAGAATATAACTTTTCTAACAAGAAAATCAACTTTTATTTATTAAAATATTAAAACAATAACTTGTATTCATAAGAACAATAACTTTTATTCGCAACAGTAACTTTTATGAACAAGAACATTAACTTTTATTCATTATAACAATAACTTAATTCAAAAGAACAATAACTTTTATTAACAAGAACAATAACTTTTAATCGCAAGAATAGTAACTTTTTTCACACAAAAAATAACTTTTATCAACAAGAACAATAACTTTTATTTACAAGATTAGTAATTTCTACTCATTATAACAATAATTTTTTATTCAAAATAAGAATAACTTTTATTTATTAAAATAATAATTTTTATTTAACAAAACAATAACTTTATTCAAGGGAACAATAACTTATATTTAAAGGAACAGTAACTTTTATTCACTAAAACAGTAACTTTTATTCACAAAAATAATAACATTTATTTATCAAAACAATATCATTTATTAGAATCATAAAATTTATTCTTTATAATAAAAAAAATATTTTTAGACTCAAAGAATATTTTATGGAATGATAATTAAATTCTACGATATAATAAAAAATAAATTTTTAGATTCAAGAATATTTGTAAAGTTTTGCAAAGAACAAGTGTGACTTTTATTTATTAAAACAATAACTATTGTTCATTAGGACAATTATTTTATTCAAAAGAACATTAAGTTTTATTCATTAGAATAATAACTTCTACTCAAAAGAATAGTAACTTTCAATTAAATGAACAGTAAGTTTTATTCATTAGAATAATAACTTTATTCAAAAGAACAATAACTTCTATTCACAAGAACAATAACTTTTATTCACAAGAACAATAACTTTTGTACATTAGAATAATAACTTTTATCTACAATAACAATAAATTTTATTCGCAAAAAAGTAACTTTCATTAACAAAAAGAGTAACTTTTATTAATTAAAAAAATAACTTTTATACATTGAAACAATAACTTGTATTTATAAAAATAATAATTTTTATCCATCATAACAATTACGTTTAACTAAATTCAATTAAATTCGTATGCGAATTAAATTTAATTAAATATAAAAATTCACATGCTAATTAAATTCATATATATACCATTTTAAAAAAAAAGCAAAGAAAAAAAGAAAGAATGCCAAAAAATGAAAATAAAATAAGAAAACAAAAAAAAAAACAGAAACGAACGATTTCGTATATTTGTACATCCTAATTAAATTTATTATAATTTAAAATATAATTAAATTTATATGCGAATTAAATTTTTTTTTTTTAAAACAAACAAAAAAAATCTGGAAAGAACGAAAAAAATGAAAAAAAAAGAAAAAAGAAAATGCGTAAGTGGGCTACAAACCCTCTACCTCTAGTTGTTTTCAACCAAACACTTCCACTAGTCTAAACCTTTATTTTTTTATAAGACACAATAATATATATACAGTAAATCAAAAAATGAAAAAAGGGGTACGTGCGGATCATAAGCTCACACGCATATAAGTTTTTGTATTATTGGTAATACTTGTAATATCATTAGTGTCTGATAATACTAGGATCTAGATCTGATTCTATTTTATGGTACCGAAATTTGAATAAATTTTGCGGTTATTCTTAAATCACAAACACTGGAATCCATGTAGCCTTTTGGTGCACGCAAGTCTGATTGAAAAAATTATGGACTAGATTATTATATTGAGTTTTATTTAAATAATTAAGGTTGGACTGTTAATTAAGTATTGCAGACAAAAGAATACAAGCTCATGGGCTTAAGGCTCAGGAGCAGTTAATGTATATATTTATCTATTATAGAGAAATTAGAGAAAAATTAAGAATGTTTAGAATGTGAGAAATTAGCTTTCTTTGATTGAATTATATACCGAAAATTGTTCCTGCATCGTACTAGCTTACACTTGAATACCGGAAGTAGTGGATTCACCGACGTGATGCCAGAATTCGATCGAACTGTGGGAACGAATTACGCAACAAATAAGTATCTCTATATGTTGTGTGATTAATTGCTCAACTCACAAGGTCAATTATAAATATAAATCGTATTCTTGTCCGCAATGTGACTAAATAATCTTAAAGTACTAAAATATAATACTTTATCCTTCCCTTAAAATAGGATCACTGAAGTGCAGCATGAGTTTTAATATAATTTATTGGTGTAATGAATCATACTTTTAAGATAGTGTTAGTAATGATTAAAAAATATATTCTGAGTGAAGAAAGTAGTAGACCATGTAGTAGAAAGGGTAAATAAGTTGATATATTATAGGTAATGTGTTGTGGGGTAGTGTTTATAGATGGAAATAGACTAATTTTTGTGGCTTACTTTTAAGGGACGGAGCAAGTATAAGCCCATACCCTAGCAGCTTTTTACATACTTTTGGTGTGCTAGGGTATGGGCTTCTAGGGTCAGGATCATTTCAGAGTGCTGGTGCGCTGGACTTTGGGTCTCTTATGTTTGTCTCGCTTGTTGGGTCTTATTTGCTCGTTCTGACTTGTTTTTTAGCTTTAGCTTTGGTCTTTTGAGTTTTGTTTATTTATGCAATAAAGAAGTTTCTTTTTTCCTTTACCATTGTTTTCCTCTCAGGGTTTTGTCGAGAAGATTTTAACGAGATTCGATCCTAATCAGTGGCTTGTCCTTTTAGGTTTTTTTATGTTTTCTTTTTCCTTTCTTTTAATATATCATCAATTCTTTCTTTAAGTCCAACCCATTTATACATGTGAGAGGATGATTTTCATTTAAAAGAAAAAAATAACATAGTTTATTCTAGTTCTCGAATTTTGATTAAGTGATCGTGCGAGATTAATTGTGACACGAAACAACAAGGATAAGTGATTATTCTAAAATTCATAATTATGGTGGTATGCCTAATTAAATGTGAATTACATTTGTTTTGATTCGTTAGCTCTCCATTCCATATATTTCACTACACATAATCATTGATGCTTTTGTTTCGATGACCGATTGCTCCTTATTTATCTAGTTATCAGTGTGGAAATTAAGTGAATGTAAATTAGGTTTTTGGACTTTAATTTGTTAGAGGTTTAATGGTGGCTTGGACCTTTGGTCTTTGGTTTCCAAGAGGTTAATGGCTAACATTTTCACATGCATTTGAGTGTCTATATAAGGACACTCTTGGAGAAGGAGAAAAATACACCAAAATAAAGCTTCTATTCTCTCATTCTCATTAGCATTCCTAGTGGTTTTTATGAGTATAAACCTTAGTTCTCAAATTCCATCAAGTTTGTTGGAGCTGCTTGAGTTTTTGTGCTAATATCGAGTAGACGGAAGTCGTTTTATCTTTGAGTACGATACGATATTCTGTGAGCACTGGCCAAAGCGTATCTCTTCAGAGGATAGAGGTCCACCTCGATTCTATTTATAGAGTTTGCTTTATTTATTTTGTTTAAAGTTATTATTGTAATTCCTTATTACTATTTCTCTTTTAGTTCCAAGTTGTAATACAAAGTAAGTGTTATCTGGTATCCATTTTCTAACAATCGCAGATGAGATATATACTTGCTTTGTAAAGGAACTTTTCGAGACTATACTTTTGTTGGAGAATGTCGACTCCTGCCGGAACCAATTGAAGTGGTGCTTACGCCTCCAATATGTTGGTGGGCCCCTCTTTCATCCTCAAGGCTGTTTTCTCAAGCAGAGAGACCCGAGAAATTTGGAGGTGTTGACTTCAAATGTTATCTATTTTGTTTACACTACTGTTAAGACCTGCAAGGAGTTCTGTGAGGCACTGGACAAAAAATACCGCATTGAAGATGCTGGAACAAAGAAATTCGTAGTTGCCAAGTTCATGGACTACAAAATGGTTGGTTCTCGATTTGTAATGGACCAGGTGCAAGGGTTGCAACTCATTTTGCATGATATCCATGCCGAAGGAATGACTCTCCCAAATGCTTTCACTATTGCGACAGTAATTGAGAAGTTACCTACATGCTGGAAGGACTTCAAGAATTATCTCAAACATAAACGAAATGAGATGACTCTTGAAGATCTTAATGTTAAACTCAAGATTGAAGAAGTCAAAAGGAAACAAGATCCAAAGTCAAGGATCTTGGTCGATTCCAAGGCCAATCTGATGGAGAATTGAGGTTCTTCCAACAAGCGTGCCCGCCCAAAATTTTAGAACAAAGGCAAAGGAAAGATAGTCAACCGAAAATTTGATGGTGACTGTTACAAATGTGGTAAATCGGGCCACATGGAAAAGGACTTCAAGAAGCCCAAGAAGAAAAATGTAACACCCCGAAAAAATATCTAATATTTATTATAATAAAAATTTAGATAATTTGAGAATTTAATAATAAAAAATTAGAATTTTATTGGAAATTAATTTAAGATTATTAGATTTACAAAATTTAAAAATTATTTAGTGTTATAAATTAAGTTTATTAAAATATTTATTAGAGTTTTATCTAAATTATCAAGATATATGTTGTTTAAAATTAAATCATATCATTGATAAGATTAGGTAATTAATTAGAATAATTGATTTATGTAGCTATGAGTATTGGGCCGAAAATATAAGGGCTCGTTTAGTGGCCGTGTAAAATTAAAACCTAGACTAAAACCATGTTTAAATTAGTTTGGGCCCAATAGATAAAGTGTAGGTTAAATTAATATTGGTTTTTATATTGTTGTTTGTTAGATAAGATTGTAAATAAAATAAAACTAATGAAGCGTCTGGTAGACTACATTAACTACTAAATTACATTTTTACCTATTTATCTTATTTAAATTGAAAATAATAAATTGATAATTTAGTAAAATTAAACTCGTTTATTTAATAAAATTGTGAAACAAATTTTAAATAATTAATTAATTAATTAATTAATTAAAGTTAATTAGAAAAATCCCACCCACAACCAACCCACCCACTGGCCAGCCGCCACATGCGTCACCGCTGCTTGCACCGTTATACGCCGTCGTCTTCATTGGCCGTCATTGTGGAAAACCAACAAATCCACCAAATCCAAAAAATCGAACCCAAACCGAACAAATCCAAAAAATCAAACACAAATTGAACAAATCGAAACCACCAAGGTTAAATCACCTCGGCCACCCACCCACGGCCAAAATCACTGCCGGCCAACAAAGGGTAAGGTGGTGAGGCTTCGAGGAAGAAACAGAGAGTGGTTGGTCGGAGCGACTGAGAATGATGGAGCCAAAAGAGGCGGATACGCGAGGCCAGGCGGAGGAAGAGAGAGAGGGAGGAAGAGGGACTCGTCGCCGCCGGCCAAGTCAGGGAAGAGGTCCTCGTCGACCACTTCGTCGAAACGTCGAGGCAGCCATCGCCAACGGCTGTGAAGCGGCAAACAAGTCTGGTTGTGGTGAGGAGGAGATGATGTAGAGAGAGAAAGAGAGAGGCGGAGAGACAGAGAGAGAAAGGGGGAAGAGTGTTGCAAAGAGAAAGGGAAAATGGAGGAAGAGTGTTGCAGAGAGAAATGGAAATAGGTGGGAAGAGTGTTGTAGAGAGAAAGGGAAATAGGTGGGCATTGTAGCACATAGATTAAATAATACCACCAAAGTGGTGAGATTAATAAGAAAGGTAGAACAGTGCAAAATGGGTACTGTAGCGCCGGGCCGAGAATAAATAAGACGCGGGCCGATTTTAGTTACGGACTGATATTTTCATTTGTCATGTCTACCAAACAATGTATTTAACCCAAGATAAATTTTGTCATGAGCTAAATTCACCTACCAAACACACCCTAAGTGTGTTAATATAAACATTGGGCTATAGAAATTAAGAAAATGAAAGCCCATCTTTTTAGGCCCAAAAGTGATAGATCAGTGAGGTTTTTCCATCTCCTTTCCTTTTTCCCCTCAAGTCTCGGCTCTCATACAAGAAGAAGGAAAGGACATGTGTCATACATATTGACCACCCTTTGACTACTAAGTGACTAGTCTAAATGGAATCAATGACAAGGAATCCTTGGCTACACACATACATGCCACAATCATCTCTCTCTCTCTTCGGTCAAACTCTCACACATACACACTTAGGACCCATTTGGTAGCCTAAATGAGATAAGGCGAGTTAGATAAGGTAAGATAGTTTTAAGATAAAAAATTACTGTTGATACAAGATAAGGATTTAATGTTGTTGTTTGATAGGTATGATAAAAATAAGTGTGGTGTTCGGTAGGTTAGATTATATTACAGATATGTAAAATAACATTTTTGTCCTTGTCAAAATATGAATATATTTATAAGTCTGATATAATAAATTATTTAATTATTAGACAAGTTTTGTTAAATTAGAGATTTATTAATTAATATAAATTTAGTTGTTAATTAATTAATTAACAGATTAGTTATTAAGCTAAACTAAAATTTATTAATTATTTTAGATGAGTTGAACAAGTTAATAGATTAAGATTAATTAACTCTTTTAGTTAATGATAAATTAGTTAATTTAAATGATTTTTGGCTAATTTAGTGATTTATTATATTTTAATAACTATAGATTATTGATCTATTAAGCTAAATTAAGATTTATTAATAGATTAAGATTAATTAAATAATTTAGATTTTTTTTAATAATTAGCTAACTGAAAATGAAAAGTCCAGAATATTTTTATTTGATTTTAACAATGAATAATAATTTAATTTTTAACATACCAAATTATATTACTGATTTGTTAATTAATGATAATAATTAGCTAAATAAATTAATTAATCAACTTTACTAATGAGATGATTAATTTATTGATTAATTAATAAAATAATAGTGAATATTAATTTCATGCCTGATTTATTAATTTAATAACTAATATTAATTATGGAGCTAGTATAATTTATGACTAATTAATATTACCTAATTCAAGTATTAGTTGACAGAACACAACAAATCATGCTTACTTAAATTAATTAATGAGTAATTAAAAATTAATGACCCACAATCCAAAGCCTTCCATCTTAGGCGATAATCAAACAAAACATTTTTTGCCGGAAACCATGCTCGGAAGTTCCAACAAAATTTTCAAGTAAAAAATTGCACCAAAATAATTAATCAAAGACCCAATAATTTTTCAGGTTTAAAAAATATTTTTTCTAAACAATCAACCAACAATATAAAGAATAAAGTTCATTCCCAGCAAAACCCTTAAACCCCGTCGCCGCATCTCTAGTAGCAGCCGCTGCGGCGCTTCCGCCCTTCTGTTCGTGGTGGTGGCCAGAATCATTGTGGTGGCCAGAATCATTGTGGCCGGCGGGAGGGTGATAGTGAAAAACTTTCCGCCGGCGAAAAAATCTTTTTAAAGTGATCTACAGAAAACATCAAGATAAGACTTCAATCTTCTTCCCTAAAAACCTTTGCTTCTGACGATAAATGCCACCACGGTTCGCAAGAACACAGTCGAATAGAAATTGCATAAAGAGGTGAAAGAGACGAGGAGAGAAATGAGTGTGAGACGAGGAGAGAGGGAGAGAGAGGGAGAGAGAGAGATAAAAATGAGAAAAGAGATATGAATGAAGAGGTGAGAGACGAGGAGTGTATAAGCATGGGCTTCTACCGGGCCGAGATTAATAATCTTGGGGTTCACTTTATTCCATCACACCTACCAAAAACATAAAATACACAATTTCATCCATTAAGAATTTCATCCATTAATCTAATCTAGTTGTTATCTAGGCTATCAAATACCGCCTTAACATTTCTCTTTCATCACATTCTCTATCTCTCTCAGCTATACACACTCAACAACCGCCTCACATCTCTCTCTTGCTTCTCTTTATTTCTCTCTCTCGGCTTCCCCAAATTCTGTCGACCAAGCTCCATCACCACCGCCATTACCACCATCCAGCCACCGCACACACACATAAACATTTTTCACTTCTCGAACCTTCTATGTCTGCCGAGAACCATCGCCGCCGCCACTGTCCAGCCACCGATCGACGCCAGCCGCCTCTTCCCTCTTCTTCGCCTCCTCCCTCTTAGCCTTTATCTTTCACATAATCGTCACACACACAGTAGATTCTTGGCCTTTATCTTTCACATAATCTGTTTTAATTTCCTTTCTTCAAATAATTAGTTTCAAACTTGAATTTTGGGGATGTAGATAATTGGTACACGGAAATTTTCATGGGTGAAATGGTGAAAGAGTTAAACGAAATAAAAAATAGAAAAATTGAGTCTTGATTTGAAGAAATCGAGAGATGTGGAAGTAAAAGTTGGGAATTTGTGATTTTGCTTAGTTAATCTTATTCTTGTGTAGATTAAAGTTGTTAAATTTACAAAAAGAAAAATAGAGATTTTAGATGGTAGCTTATGTTAGGGGAAGCTAATTGAAATATTTAATGGTGGGAAAAGAGGATAAAAACTCGACATCCATAGAATAATAAAGGCATAGTTTGGAAATTTAGATTGGCAGAGAAATAACAAAATTTTAGGCTAGAAAAATAAATGGGCTAGTTACATAAAGTACAAATGGGTCTCAGATAAAATGGGTTGTTGGTAAAAGAGTAGGCCCAAAATAAATAAATTTAATATTAGACACTAGCCCAAAAGCAACAAATTAAAAAGATTAATAGTTAAACCAAAATAAAAGAATTTGAAATATTAAATTTATCTTCTAATGTTATTAAAATAATTTTTTTTAAATAAACCAACTGATATTTAATTAAAAGAATATTTCTTAAGATCTAAAAAGATTTTGAAAATAAAATGAAACACAAAAGTAAAATGTTAATTGATATTTACAATTGTTAATTATATAATATTATTGATTAATATAAAATATTATTTAAGGTGATCGTGCCCTGAGCAGCAGCCGGGGAAAGGATAAGGTGCAGAAGTAGGGCAGGCATATGATTGTGATGTTTTCGCTTCACAAGGTAGTGTATTCTACGTTAGGTCTTTATTTTTTGAATTAAATTTATATGATTGCATATAGAATAGAGATTATTAATAATGTGAGTTATAAATTGACTATGAGCTATGTTGTGATTAAATTATGAATATTATGCGATGAATGTGAAATCAGTAACTGAGTTTGACTATTGAGTTATATGACTGTAGAATTATGACACATAATTCACGGGTATCTGAAATGCATTATATTTGTGTTATACTCCATGCTTGAGTGTGTTCATTTGGTATAGTTGTCATGCCATAAGACAACAATACTGCATTATATGTGATTCACTCGTCTTCCGGATAACCGAATCGAGGATCATCTGATATTTGATATGCGCCCTTCGTGGTGATCTAATTGATTGATATATGCCATACGTGGTGATCTACGCCCTTATTGAGTATTTAATGCCCTATTTGGGTGATCTTGATCTTTATCTGACTTGGTCCGTGTACCCGTGTCAATCATTTGACACATGTTGGGGCTATAAGTGATGAGTTGTGTATTGATAAATGTGTTACTGTGCATCCTCTGATATAAACTGAATATCGTCAGAAATTCAGGAAATTATAAATTATTATTGGTTATACAACTTTATATATATATATATATATATATATATGATATTCTAATGTGAATATTATGATCTGAAGTAAGAATTATTTTACCTTCTAATAAGTAAGGGTGGGCGGTTAAAACTGGACCGGCAATTTTAACTAGAACTGGAACCGCCGTAAACGGTTAAACCGCAACCGGAAAATTGGTTCCGGCGGTTCGGTTACGGTTTCAATTTTTCGAAACCGGAACCAGCGGTTATCCGGCGGTTAGTAGGGTAGGGGGTAGGGTGGCAGGGGGTAGGCTGACAAAGCTGGCCGAAACCGCCAGTTTCTGCTGCAAAACCGGCGGTTTTATGCCAAAACCGGCGGTTTTGCAGAAAATCAGCTGTTTTCCAATTTTTTTTTTAGAAAAAAATTCTAATTCAAATTCAAATTTTTCCCACTCATTTTTATCTATAAATACCTACTCATCATTCTCATTTCAATTTACACATCTTATATTAATAAGAACTCTCTCTTCTCTACCTCTAATTACTCTCATCTCTACTTGTGCAAATTATGCTTACTTTCACAACTATTACTTGTTTACTTATCATTTATATCCACACATTTACACGAATTACACTATTATATACACACATCAATTACAAATTATCAATTTATCTCTATTTGTACAAATTATGCTTATTTATTTACTAGTTTGCTTAGTTGCTATCAATTATATTCATTCACACACACACATTCAAGTTAACAAGCTGCACATCCAATTATCTTAAAATTTAATATAATTAGAAGTGCAGTTATATAATTTCTCTTATTCATTAATCATTGTTGTAGTATGTAATTTGTTAATTATTGATTTACTTATACTCGTATTCGAGTTCTTATTTCAATCAATTTGAACTAAAAAAAAAACCGCATAACCAGAAACCGAAACCGAAACCGCCGAGAACCGGCCAAAAATCGGCGGTTCGGAATCGGAATCGGAACCGGCGGTTTTGGAACCGGAACCGGCAATTTCCTTAGCAGTTATCGGAACCGGAACTGGCGGTTTCGGAACCGTGAACACCCCTTGTAATAAGGATTAAAAATAGAATTGTATATTATAATAATAGATTGCATAGCATTTATATAATTTCGCAAATTTAGTTCTAACGTTTAATATACTACTGAGCTAGTGAGCTTACCCCCGCCCCCTTTTAGGCTATTTTTGCATATTAGGTTCCTCGTCATCTCAGCAGTTGCGATCCTGTCAAGTCACTGATTCTTTTGGATAAATATTTGGATATAATAGTGTTTGTGGCATGTCAGGATTTTTATTATGTATAGACATGAATCGTGTTTGATTGTTGTGAAAATGTTGTACTTATCAATATGTATATATTGTCTAGTTTTTATAAGACTGTTTATTGGAATAGAATACATACATTCAAATTTAGTTGAGAGATTTTCTTATTAAAAATAATGATGATGATAATAATAATAATAAATTCAAAAAATACATAAGTTTATCCGATCGGGACATCACTTATTTGGTTATTCAATAACCGAGTAAGGGGTGTTACAAAAAAGCCCAAGTCAGAAGCTCATGTTGTCGAGAAGGACTTTGAGAAATGGGACGAAGATAACTTGGCAGCTGTTATTTCAGAAGTATACCATGTTGATATTTCAAAGTCTTGGTTCGTTGATACATCACGTATGTTCGAACCAAAACATATTTTCATCATACAAGCAAGTTGAGGGGAGAAAACTACACATGGGCAACGAAGCTTCCTCTAATGTTGCTGGTTATGGAGATGTTGTGCTCAAGATGACTTCTGGTTAAGAACTTTTGTTGAAGGATGTGTTGCATGTCCCTACATCCACAAGAACTTAATTTTGGGTTCTATCCTTGTCAGTCGTGGTTTCAAACTTGTATTTGACTCTGAAAAGTTTATTCCATCCAAATTTGGGAAGTTCCTTGGAAGAAGTTATCTTTCAAATGGACTTTTCAAGCTGAATGTAATGGCAATTCACCATGTACTGAAATAAGTTAATAATGAGAATGATTCATCTTATTCTTCCTTGCTTGAGTGCTCTAATTTATTCCACTGTAGATTAGGACATGTTAGTCTAAATGTGATAAAGAGAGTAGTAAATTTAGATTTACTAAAAATTATTGAATTCACAAGACAAATGTAAAGTTTGTGTTGAGACAAAAATGGCTAAATTACCGTTTCACACGGTAGAAAGGAAAACCAAACCTCTAGAATTAATTCACACTGATGTGTGTGACTTAGAATTTGTGCAAACTAGACATGGTAAAATGTTCTTCATTACTTCTATTGATTACTACACAAGATATTGTTATCTTTGTCTCTTTAGAGGTAAAGACACAACTATTGAAGCTTTTAAGAACTTTAAATCTGAAGTTTAAAATAAACTTGGTATGAAAATCAAGATTGTTTGAAGTGATAGAGGAGGAGAATATGTGAATTTTGAGGAGTTGTGCAATAAAAGTCGCATAATTTATCAAACGACGACTCTATATTCACCAGTTTAATGGTGTTGTTGAACGCAAAAATCGAATGCTAAAAGAAATATGAATGCGTTGCTGATTAGTTCAGAATCAGCCCAAAACTTGTGGTGGGGGAAAGCTATTTTAACGGCCAACTATATTCTGAATAACATTTCACTTAAAGGTAAGGATGCAACTCCCTATGAATTGTGGAAGGACACAAGTAGTCGTATAAATACCTCAAAGTGTGGGGGTGTTTGTCGAAGGTTGAAGTGCCCCACCGAAACAAGTTGCAATTGGACCAGAAACTGTCGATTGCATCTTTATTGGATGTGCATTAAACAGAAGCGCATATCATTTTCTGGTTCATCGTTCGAGTACACCCGAAGTGAACGAGGGTACGACGATAGAGTCAAGGAATGCAATATTCTTTGAAAATGTCTATCCTTGTAAGAAAAATGTGGGCGAGAAGGCCTAAACTAGTTCTTCATAAGGAACAGTTGATGAATCTACTAGTTTTCATCATTTTTATATGGAACCAAAATGTAGCAAGAGAGGTAAAATTGTAAAACATTTTGGACCTGATTTATTCACTTATATGTTAGATGAAGAACCAAAGACAATTAGTGAAGCTTTCCCTAGTCCAGATGCAATGTTCTGGAAAGAAGCTGTCAAAAGTGAGATAGATTCTATCATGAAGAATCATACGTGAGAGTTGACTGATCTCTCGGAATGTTGCCAGCCCTTAGGATGCAAATGGATCATTAAAATGAAGTACAAAGCAGATGACACTATCGATAAGTTTAAAGATAGACTGGTGGTGTTTTAAACAAAATGAATGGTATGATTTTTTTCGATACTTATTCAACTGTGAAATGAATTATTTCTATTTATATGATTCTTTCTATTACTACTCTGCACAATCTTGATATTCATCAAAAAGATGTAAAAACTGCATTCTTGAATGGTGAATAAGAATATTTAATTTACATGGAACAACCCGAAGGGTTTGTTGCATCAACTCAAGAAAAGAATGTGTGCAAACTAGTTTGGTCTTCATACGGGTTGAAGCAAGCGCCTTTGCAGTGGCACTTGAAAATTGATGATGTAATGTTGTCAAACGGTTTCAAAACTAACGAGTGTGATAAATGTGTGTACATTAAAGACTCATCTAACATTTATGTTATTGTTTGCCTCTATGTAGACGACATGATGATCAAGCGCAATAACAACCAAATTATCATTGATACGAAATGCATGTTGAAACAAAATTTTGATATAGTCGATATGGGTTTAGCTTATGTGATTCTTGGAATAAGATAAGATCATTTGAAGAAATTGTATTGTAACAATCTCATTATGTTGATGAAGTTCTCGAGAAATTCAATGTGTTGGATAGCCCACCAGCTAAGACTCCATTGAAGCTAAATGTGTACTTAAGCAAAAATAGAGGTGATCTTGTTGCTCAAGTGGAATATGCAAGGATCATTGGTAGTGTGATGTATATAATGAATTGCACTAGACCTGATCTTGCATGTCCTGGGTACACCAGCAATCCTAGCAATGAACATTGAAAAGCTCTGATAAGAGTTATGAGGTACTTGAAGTATACTCTAACTTTGGGCTTCCTTATACGAGATAAACCCCATGTACTTGAAAGGTACTGTGATGCGAATCGGATTTCTGACTCAAACGATCATTTTCAACTAGTCGATACATGTTCACAATTGGGGGTGGAGCGGTTTCATGGAAAACCTGAAAATAAACTTATATAGCCCGATCTACCATGGAATCTGAGTTCATAGCGTTGGATAGAGCAACAGAAGAGGCTGAGTGGATTCGTAATTTCCATGTTGGAGTAAGCATATGCCACGAGTGATGATCCATTGTGATAACTAAACAGCTATTGGTAGGGCATTGAATTGTGTGTATAATGGTAAGTGTCGACATATACGTCAAAGACACAAAATCATTAGACAATTGATCTCAAGTGGGGCTCATTCTGTTTATTATGTTAGGTCAATAGATAACCTAGCGGATCCATTAACCAAAGGGTTAAATTGAGATCAAATGTTCAAGTTGCTAGAGGGAATATAGTTGAAATCTCAATCTTAAGGATGACTATAGTGGTAACCCAACCATGATGATTGGAGATCCCAAGAACTTGGTTTAATGGGAAAACTAAGCTATAAAAATCCAAATAGTAACACTCAAAAGACTAAGTCTTTATTCCTTCCCTAGAAAGCATTGGGTGTTGTAACCTGCACGTGGCAAGAGGATAAGTCTTTGACTTTTAGCGATTCTTGAAAGCCTAGAGAAGGTGGAGTATGACAAGATACTCGGCAAAAGATCGTCTATGTAAGTGAAAAGTGTGGGCCGCTTCAAATGTTGTTAGTCACTTATGAATTCAAAGAGTTTGTCCATGGCTGAAACGGAAATGAACGTGAGAACTAATGGGGTTGAGATAATATTATGTTAATACTATTGTCTCGGTATACACCATAGAGGAATAGTTCAAGGTATCGGATCCACTAGTCCGCCGATATGCCCGATATTGTTAACTATGGAAGGTTCAAAACCACAAATTTTCTATCCCGATACAATATTGTGTCACGAGAATTAAATTGTGTGTCTATATTCATATATATGGCATTTCCATTCATGTGGGGGATTGTTGTAATTTAGTGAATGTAAATAAGACTTCTGGCCTTTCATTTCTTAGAGGCTTAATGGTGGCGTAAACTTTTGGTCTTTGGTTTGCTAGAGGTTAATGACTATCATTATGGCTAGTCTTTTCACATGCATTTGAGTGTCTATATAAGGCCACTTTTGGAGGAGGAGAAGAACACACCAACATAAAACTTCTCTTCTTTCATTCTCAGTTGCAGTTCTAATGGTTTTTTAGGAACATAAATCTTAGTTCTCAAATTCCATCAAGTTCGTTGAAGCTGCTAGATTTTTGGTGCTAATATCGAGTAGATCAAAATCGTTTTATCTTTGGGGACGATATGTCATTCTATGAGCACTAGCTGAGGCGTATTTCATCATGCGGATAGAGGTACACCTCGACTCGACTTATAAAGTTTGCTTTCTTTATTTCGTTTAAAATTCTTATTATAATTTCTTATTACTATTTCTCTTTTAGTTTCAAATTGTAATATAAAGTAAGTTTTATCTCATATCTATTTTTAACAATCAGCTGTTGCATGATTCATATTGCTAAACCCCAAACAAAAAATTAAGTGATGCACGTCCAAAATAATAATAAAACAAAGAATGCAAGAAATGGATAGAAAAAAGAAATTAGTCAAAAGTCTCAAAAAATGCTATTGATTTGTACTTAGTTACAAAAACATTTAATAACTTCTGAGTAATACTGGGATAATGGCAATTTCAATCTCAATCTTTGAACTTTATCTGAAAATACATTCAATTATAAATTTTGAAGTGTTTCAATAATATATAAATCATTAAATTTGTAATAAATTTCTCTTAAGTTATATTATCTTGCACAAGTTTGGAGCTTTTGTTTATCCAACATTAAAATTCGAAATTGATTGAGAGCTGGTGAAACTATCAGCAAGCTATAACTCCGTCACACCAACTTGGACTCTGCTTCAGGGAACCGTTTTATATATTTTAAGCATAACACTAGAAAATTCAGACCAGCTTAATCACATACTCTGTCTCGTAATTACACACGTTTTACGTCGTAGGGCGCTCTCAACAAAATACCAGATGGAAACATTATTTACGCACATCTTAATTGCGTAGTCACAATTATGCAAAATAATGTGTGGCTGTCCAAGTGCACGAAGTATATATATGAATGTTAGTTGTGGACACATGTGTGTGCAATTATTTTAGCAAATATAGATAGTACTAAAATAGGTTACGAGATGTCTCATTCTTTGCATTGTGTCCACATTTTATGCTGTCGCATTTTCCCCAGACACACAATGTGTTGAATAAATTAGATGATTTTGCTATTTTATGGAAGGAATTTAGAAATGATGAATTGAAATAGAGTTAACACGTTTTTGTCGGTAAATTATTAAGAGTGAATATTGAATCGTATTTGTATAGAATTATTCTATTTGAATAATTGCATATGAATTTGATCAAATATATATAGACCTTTGGTTTATTTACTCAGAATGTTGGCTTTTAGTGCTTGTTACCCAAATCTATATATAAAAAAGGAGAGCCACCTACCATATGTTTTTTCCTTTCTAAACTTCGTCCATATCATATATAATAATTTTGGAAAAATTAATGAACACACAATCAGTTTTGATTAGATATTAAAACCTTTATAATAGACTTTTCCAAAGTCTAGTGCAACTAAAGAAACACAGAGTGTCGTTGTTGAATAAGGATAGAATGTGACATCAGTCGATATGGAAGAGTTCAAACGAGAACCTTTCGAATGGCAAAAATGAGGGATTCGATTGGTGGTTCTTCCGACAACACTAATCACAATCCATATTTAAATATCTGGCAAACCCTATCATTTGAAGGTTACCGAAACGTTGCACATTTGAACCCAAAGCATTTAAACGATTAAGCAAATACTCAATGCTCAAAAAGCGATTTCGAATAAAAGAATTTCCAAGTGTTAAAAATTTCCTTCGAGATTAATTTCTATAACATCTCGAGGAATCTATTAAACATTCTCTTAGTTTTTTAGATATTATTATTGTAATATCTCAAACATAGGCTTGTGCAAATTGTTTATTGGAATAGTTCGTTTATAGTTGGAATTACAAACCAAACCCCCTTATACTCAAACCATGTAAAGTTTGTGTAGAATAAAAGGGAAAGCAAGGTTACCGCTACTTATAGCAGGAAAGAAATCAGCCAAGTTAGGTCGTAACATAGTAAGGTTAACTCATGTTAGGTTCTTTACACCCGTAAGCAAGTTGAAATTTCAATTAGTGGATTGACTGATAAGTTCTCAGTCCATGGACGTATGAGCTGTACACTTCGAACCACGTAAAAGTACTTGTATTCTCAACATTGTGTGTTATTGGACTGTCATCACACAACACAATTGTACATTCACATCATAGACTTTACGTAAACTTTCAGTAGACTCTTATACTGAAAGATTCTTAATATTGACTAAAGTGTAAAATTGGTTAAGTGTTAAAACAACGTTTTCAGTAAGATAGGTTGTAATCATCACATTCCGCACCATGATAGTTATTAGTACGACTGATTTGCTGATACAACTTTCATTAGAATTCATAACTATCTCCACTCTTATATATATAACCTTTCTTTTACTGAATTATTATTAGTACTAAGTCTTCAATATTGAGCATTGTTATCCGAAATCTACTAACTCACTAGTAAAATTGTGAAGGCTATCGAAAAAAAATGAATTTACTATTATTGATGCAAACTAGTATATTCTTATCAGAGACCAACAAATAATTAACTCAATTGTTAAATTGTTTAAGGAATTTTCATATTTAAGCTAACCAACCTAATTAGTCAATCAATAATTTTACATTTCAATCTTTGATAGTTTATGTAGATATGCTCATTTTTTTCAAAGGTAGTCAATTGTAAAATGGGGATATGTCATAATATATCTTGTAATTATAGTATAAACGTGTGTTGGGTATATTAAATTGAGATGGAAATTAAAGGTATCTAATTTTAATATAATATTCATAACTCAATTAATTTATATATAATATTATCATAATTACAGATCTGAAAATATATTAATACCTCTATCAAATTTCCACACATCACCCAATTCACAATGTTGAAATTGAAACTTGATTTAATTAAATTGAAGTGTTTAATTAGATAGTTAATTAGATTATATAGAAATGTAAAAACATTTAAAATATGATTTTTATACTTTTTTTTACCAAACGATATTCTGTATCATCGTCTTAAAACTTTGCTGAGGTAATGCCAAAATGATTACCATATATACATGTGTATATACACTTTACAAGTATTCGGTTTTATGCTCGAGTTTTTGCTAAAATCGAATTAAACCATATTTATAATTTTTACCGAATCGAATTAAATTATCCGAATAAACAGAACTTGGAAATATTACTGAATAAAAGATCATTTTGACAGGATACCAAAATACCTAATAATTTTCTTAGTAAACCTGGTGCTGCTCACATGTTAGGGAGCAATTAGTTAAATATAGGTTCAACAAGTGTATTTCAACAGTAAGAAAGAACTTAGTGGTCATAGCACATGGAAGAAATACTAAAATCTAGCGATACTAAAGTTTCGCGTAATGTCTATGCTGAAGGACCACAGACTAAGAAACACAAAGTATGATGTTTGTGTTGGGGTTTTAAATATTCCAATGAAATAATCCCCAAACCGGAATCTAATAGGATAATATAAGAAATTCTTTTCTAGAACGCAAGTAATCATGCTTTTCAAGGAAAAATTAAATCCTAAAACATGCTCTTCTAGTTGGTTTAAAAGAATTACCTTTTGAATCTCCAAAGATTCGAAGATGGCTTGCTCCTTCTCCACGTGTAGAGTCTGAGATTCTCTAACCCCGG
>JAYDZE010565082.1:0-12347 GCA_034509125.1 Monilaria moniliformis
TTCCAACTTCTTGATCAACAAGAGATGAGAGGACTTGATTAAGTGGCTTGAGCACCTACATGAAAATTCAAAAGAACAACTGATCAACCCATACTGATCAACCCATTGCTTTAACTTTTTATCTTATTACCATTTGGTAATCGCAAAATGGGGAGGAAGACTTGTATCGCGTAATTACTTACGGAAACAGACTTCAATATTGAATAAGTTTGCTTGCTGAAGAAAACTAGAATAAGAAACTGATTGCTGATATACTAAAGAAAAAGACCGTATGATAAAGATTGCACTTACTGGAACAGAAACTATAACAGGGTACAAGTTCTTCTCTGCAAAATAGGTAACTTGATGTGGAGTCCCCTTCAGCCCAATCTGCCAGCTCCCGGTAGAAAATGGAAAGCAAAGGCACCCATAAGAAGACAAAGAAAAGCAACTCACATGAGCAAATTAGGCACATATTAGCAATAGCATACAAACTGACTTGTGAAGAAGAGATGGTCATCCACCTTTTGTACAGGCCAATAATTGTCATATGATGGTAAAGCTGGAAGCTGGCATATTTTCAGAGCACCCTAAAGAGAAGAGAGATTAAATTTTTGCTAGTTGATATAGCAAACAAGGTTCTAGCAGAATTGCATAATTTGTAAGCTAACCTCTGAAGTTATACATATAAACCCATGATTGCAGTTAACATTGTGAAGAACAGTGAAGGCCACAATAGGTCCATCACACCCCTGAAATGGAAAATGGTAATAGTGATTAATGGGTTTATTAATTACTGGAAAACTGGAATGTAGAATATAAATATTTTAGTATTTACAACAACATGCTATGAGAATAGTTGCTTACTAATTCAACCAAACTAACCTGTGGGTGCATCCGAAGCCGCTCGCGAAACATCATAAACCACGCTGGCCTTGAGCCAGAGAGGAAAAGACCTTGTAGACCACCAACATTCTTGAAAACAGTTATGCGTTGTGAGCAAACTCCAGATGGTGTCTCTTCTTTTGCATATGTGTCCAAGGGGACACGAACGAATCGTAAATTTCTAAGCCTAGATGCACTCGTACTGCTAAGATTAACAGAGTTCTGAGGAGAAACAACACCCTCAGTCTTCGAAGCATTTTCTGAAACTTCATAAATGTAAGCATGATAACAAAGAATGGTGCCATCAGACAATATTCCAAAAAGAAATGGTCGGTTATGTTCTGAATCCCATCTCTGCATAGACAACTCAACCACCTTTATATTGTGAGTGGCTTCTTTCCTGCCTTGTCCGATATCTTCAGAAAATTTATTTGTGAGGTTTATATGATTATTCGCTGGGCCATGGAAAAATGTATCTAAGATGTGGCTCCTTCCAGATACAAATTTATCGACCATGAAAACACTATTAAAATTAGGGACATCAAATATCTCCAGATCTCCACTGTCATAGCATAGAACACAGTACACATCACCATGATCATGTGTTGAACCATCAGCCCCATCAATAGCCTCACCAACCCCAGTAGAAAGCCAGGCATCAGTACTTGTCTTACGAATCCATGGTTCGGGACCTTTATCGTGATAGAGAGTGCAAGCTAATACCAACTTATCAGAGTTTTCAGATACTGGTGGATTGATGACAGAAACAGAGCAGGTGGATGGATCTGGAAAAATGAATCATCAACCAACATGTCAAGAAAGGTACAGTTTACCAGAGGACACTTGAAAATAAGTTTAAGAAAGCCTGGTTGTATCCATAAATGTCTCTCTGAAAAACAAAGCTGACATGTATATAGATTATAGACTAAGAATGTATAGTTTGCAAGGTGGAGCTTTAATGGATACAAATGTAATTGCAATATAGTTTTGCATATTTAAATAGAAATAAAGAGTCTTGAAAGCAAAGTAGATACAACGAACACAGCCAAGTAACTGCAGTGAATCCAAGTTAGACAAACAAAGACTAGCTATAAACTTTGTCCAGGCATACCTCCAACAAGAAGCTGAATACTTCCATCAGTCATTCTCAGCAACACATAAGGATCAGCTATGGAAACTGAGGACACAGTTGGCCCGTCAGAAGCTGCACTCATCTCTGTATTGGAAGATTTTAAGCTCAAATCTTGAGTCATAAAAGCACCATCAAGTATCCGAGCACCACGAGCAAAGATTTGGATAACTCGACGTCTGCTTGAAAAGTTAGCATGAAACATTCCCATGCATTAGAGTTGCCATCATAAATTGAGCTAAGATAATTTCTTCTACATAATAAGCAGGAAGCTATGCATTCAAAAGCTAAGAAAGGATATCTACAATCTTCTATGAATCAAGGTTCATCAATGCTCTTAAAACTAATGCCACAAATTCTTGATGCACCAAGGTGCCAAAACACTCCCCCTTATAATTGTATAAAGAAGAGAACCACTAACTATCAAATCTCCTAATACAGCATATTTGTGTGCTGAAAAAAACAGCTTATCAATGAGTAATTTCAACCCCCCGCATAATTATGACATTTGAAAGTGCATTATTGCATAATCTTTTGAAGAGATAGGTTATATAGTTCAGAACGGGAGAAAATTTCTACGACTCCAGGCCCCCAAAGGTACATAGAATCATTTTTGACCTCCTTCGGAGAAGGTACTGATACACAACGAGCTATGCATCAAGCTCGCCTATGGCTCGTGTACCAGAGGGGAAGTGGAAGGGTGGTGGATTATGGGGTGGTTACGATCCCTGATGTGAAGGAGAACGTGCATAAGGAGGAGCGTCTTCCTTAATTGCTGAGTACTGGTGCGGCTATTACATTTCAGTTACGTGAGTGGTGGAAGTAGTGGATTGCTTTACATTTCAGTTTCTTGAGTGGTGGAAGTAGTGGCCTGCGTATTGATTATCTTTATTATTGCATTTACTTTATGTTGCTTTATAAGCTGCTTGATGATTAGATGAGGGGTAACTTTTTGAGAATCAAATTGTAAGGCTCTAGCTGGCCGAGGCCTGCACTTGTGAAGGAGTGAGTATCTGTTATACAAGTTTTACCTTTCCAGTCCAGAAATTATCTTGCAAACTTAATCACAATTTCTTCCTTCGCTTTCATTCTCTAACAGGTACTAATTTCTTCCAGAACCTCCCCCCCCCACCTCCCAATACACCTCCGCGCAGACACAAGCCCCCTGCCTGGCACTATGCAAAGCCCGCATTTTATGTCATAAGAGTGAAGATTGTGAGCTATGCCTTTCAAATTATTACAAATTCCCCAAAAAGAGAACAGAAAGATGGCCATTCCTAATACCAGAAAGACGTTATCTGGTGGCCAAATGGCCAATGATAGACTAAGAAACACACCTTCCAAACAAATTTCCTGCAGCAATTGTAGTTCCTTGGACGTAATAGTCCACATTTTCAGTTACCTCCTCAAGATTATTAGCAGTTTGTAGTACCTGCAGAGTAGAACAAACAGAATAAAACTCTAAGAAAAGAACAGGTAAATGGCAACAAGAGCTTTATACAACAGATAGTGATGAATTTCCAAATGTTATCTTCTTAAAAAGGAAAAGGCGAACAATGGCATACCATAGTACGGTTTTCCAAACTAATAATCAAGTACGCATGATATTCATCCTCATCAGCTACTCCTTTTGAGGAGTCACTGCGCAAATTCTTGTGGTAGACAGTCCAAATTCCTTTGCAACCAGGTAGTGATTCCTTCAGAAACAAGGTATGAAACAAACTCATGATTCTGTTTATCATATACAATCAAGGATAACCTATAAAAATACTCTTAAAGCTTTACATTCTACAAAGAAGAAAGAAAAAATTTATATTTCGAATTAATAAAATTAGCCTTGATTTCTGCATCCAACTTATCTATAAGACCTATTTTTAGTACCCTAACAGAAAATACTATACATCATAATATAGTTCACAAGATGTATGGAGACAAAAATACCCATCGGGAACATTTGTAATATTTCAAAATCTACAAAAGAAGGATAATTTCAAATAGTGTAGATGGAACATGTTTTTTTAGTTTATCTTGTATTTTCTTTATATATGTTTTTCTGAGAAGAGATAATGAATATTAATACAGCTCGAAACCAAACAGGTTGGCCTAATTGACATCCCAACTATTCAGTTTCGACGTCGAAATAGAAATTTGACATTCAAAGATTCTAAAGAGAGATAACTTTTGTGTTTATCCTATCTTACCTTGAGAAAGCTCTTCTAGAGAATTCCAATGAATTTCATATAAGATATAAATGGCCACAGGTGTGTACTCTATTAGTTTTACCAATAGAAAACTAAAAGTATAAAACTCAACGCATCGCATGACAAGTTAAACAATGTAAGAATAACCACCACCTACATGATTTCAACTCTGTATTTCTGTTCTAAATACACATTGACCTTTACATAGATAATTCACTTATATTCCTAGACAACAGATATATCATGTCTAGAGGATATAACATATTAACATCTTCCAGAATTGTGTAAGAGTTAAAGAGAAGCAAAGGGCCAAAGGCAACAACCAGATATCAAAAAAAGACCAGGTAGTGAGTAAAAGGAGGTGTACACACTTGAGTTATTGTATCTGGGCGGATTGATTTTTGAAGTACAGTAAGAGCACCATTTTTCCCATGGCCAGAACAGCATACCTGGATTGGTAATATGCAAACAAGATTTGTATATCAGATAATACAGAATTGTAAAAGTAAACGGGCAATAAATGACAATTTGATAAATAAGGAAAACACTTAGCAGCGCACTGTTTATCAACTAATTGATGCTCAACTGATAAGCCAAGTTAAACTGAAGTATGGAACTACTACTAACCAGTTCATAATTACTTTGCTTCGCAACTCCTGTAGCATTGGTATCAGCATTAGTTCTCAAACCATAAGAGAAATCCTTTAGTGGACCAATATTAAGCAACGAGTCCCGTACTGCAAATGTAAAGCTTTTCTGCAAAAACAAAAATAACAAGGCATCTCTTAGGAAAAGGAAATCCATGTTCATGACATCCAATCAAGTTCATCAAGGTCGAATTACAACAGAAACAAAACCCCAGATAGGATATCATGTAGTCAATAGCTCAAAAAAGCTCTAACACCAACTTCTCATTTAAATTTATATGACTTCACATTAGATATAAGTGGAACCTCAAGTTCAGAAACATAATATCACTGTTCTACAAATAAGATTGTGCTTTAGTAAGAAGCTAAGATCCAAAGGAAAGAACCAGCTAGAAAGCTTTGATAGATAAATCCTAAAAATGGACCGTATTCAAAGGACTATGTTCTTTAGGCTGTCACTTGAGAAGATTCTCAGAAGCTACTTAAAGCATTTTGCCAGACAAGATTCAATCTCACAAAGAGAGGCTGCTGTCTCTACAGAGCACCATTTACAGAGTGCAACTAATCAACTACAAAAAAACAAACATCGTAGATAAGCTGAACAAGCATCTAGTATGATCCTACTGAAGCAATATTGTCACACACTTTACTCATTTCTCCACCCAAGAATAAATGACATCATCCACGCCCAAGCAATACATGATAGATATAGAATTTTCCTGATGCTAAAACATTAAAAGCTACAGGTTGGTAATAAGAAAAACCAGGCCAGCTCTATTTAAGCACAGTTCTATTTAATAGGAAAAAATCATCATAAAACTAACGCAATGTAACTCAGCATAGAATGCAGGTAATGATTTAACCTGAGCTATCTGAGCATTGTTTGGGCCTGTGCCATAGAATGAAAGTTCCTCGCTAGTAATCAAATCCTGCAATGCATCAGAAGGAGATCTCCGCAGCCTCTTTATTGAAGGGGCATCGCTTTCAATATCCCCAACCTAGGAAAAAGGAGAACATGCACAGCCCATGTTGAGTTAATTGTGCCTTAAGATACATAAACCAATTAGAGATTTGCAAATCCTAAAAAATGTAATGGCTAACATTACGCATGCACCTACAGAGTTCCAATTCAAGACCAAGTCTTATTTTAAGAAAGCCACTGGGAAATTGAATCACAAGTCATACTCATTCTGAGTTCTAAACAGTAAAAATGACAAACCTCTTCCTTCACACTAGGAGTTAGTGTTGGAGCTCCAACTCCAGAATAGTACTGTATGAGCAGACTATCACCCAATCGACTGCCCAAGAAGAAAAACGAGCTTCCAATGGTAGTAATGTCCTACAACAAATAGAGTTAAATTGATGAAAATCTACCAACGCGGATGTTCCTCAGTTAATGTGCAATAACATGAGCTTAATGTGGCTGACCGAAGCAAGTACTGAAGCTCTTGACTTCACAAGTTCAAGCCTCTGAACAACTCTGCAGAATCAAATAGGACAGCACATCAAATTAACAGCACATGATTACAAGAGAAATACTACCTGCCTAGTATTTACACAATCAAAGGCAAGCCAACAATGCACAGCACAGGCATATTTATGCATCTATTCTACACTTGAATGCTTAAGTATCACAATTGTATATACTTCCAACCAAAAGTAACAGCACACCACAAGGAAGTCTATCAAAATAGAACTGCAGCACTAATACAAATGGTTTAATCTGTCAGTATTTGAAAAGCTCTAAATATAAACTAAAGAAATTCCAGCTATTTCTCAGTAACATGCTCCACCATAGATCATAAGATAAAATTGTTGAGCCAGATAAGTCAACAACAAATTTAAGATAAACTAGGCAAAAGAATCTTCTAAAGTTCCATGTGAGAGCCAGAATATGCAAAATTAGATGCAAGGGTTCACTTAGTTAAACAAAATGAATACAGCACACTGCCTTATGTCTCCAATAAGAGAGCAAGTGACAATAAAAAGTCGCCAACCTCCCATCATAAACAAGAGTCAGCAAAAGCAGCTCCCCAGATTTAGTAGAGAACACAGCAACGTCATTAGTTAACCATGTTGCAGTGGCAGCATCAAGCTCCGTAGTAAATCCAGATCTAGGCATCTCTTGACTGAAAGAAGAGTGTATATACATTAGAAATAATCCGATTTCTTAGTAATATAGGCTGGGTGGAGACATCAATCATTCTAACTAAAGATTTTAACAGTAAGTACTATGTTTACGAAGATCAACTTTTAATATCAATAAACCTATTTATTAATGCTGTAATGCATATGCACAATAAGCAGTTTTTTTGGGGACGGAGGATGGGAGAACCTTATATCACGCATCCTAAAAGGTCTCACTGAGCTTTGTGATGCACTTATCCCTAATGTAAATTATAACCTCCAATAGAAGAGGCAAAGTCAACAATGAACCAATAGTTAGTCTAGTAATACATGCACAGTCTGACTTAAAAATCTAGTAGATTATATCAAACAACAACATATCCTTCCCCATGTATAATTGAAAAAAGAAGGGGCAGAAAGAAATGGTAAAGGAGACTGAAGTTCACCTGCCATCAGCGGGAACAGCAAAATTGTTCAATCCCAAGTGGCATGAAGCAGACTGTCCAATTAAGCATCATGAGATATAGAACAGGAAAATGGAATGGAGGCACAGGTGATATTCGAGATGAAATGCAAAAAAGATTCAAACCTGGCTATGATAATGAATTGTATTTGCACCAATTACAAGAACTCCGCCAATTGGTGAAGGAACTGCAAGGAGCTTGTAAGCATCATGAGGGAGATTCTGAAAATCATATAGAAAAATATAGTAAGTAGTTCAGATTAACATTGGTCAGGAAATTAGAGGGCAGTTTGCTTTAAGCTAGTGTACAAACTTCAACATCCTTCCTTTGTAATTTATCAATGCCTAAGCAAGGTACAGAGAGAAGATAACCAAAGCATCATAATGAATGCTTTCTCACCGATGGGTGTAGGTCATAAAGGACACCTCTAACACCACAAAAATATGCTATATCTACATTAGTCATAAACAAGTAAAGGAAAAGAATCTCTGAGGCGTGATAAGCTCTTAGTAAACCCTAAAGTCACCCACTTATGCGGAACAATTACATGAGATCCTATAGTTAAAATATGAGGATCATAATAAAAAAATAAAATAAAATAAAAATAATAAAAAATAAAAACTGACCATGGCTGACCATATGAGTGGATGCTGCTTTAGTGTTGTACTAACACTGAGTGCTGAAATCATACAAGTGTGATGTTTCCATGAAACCCGACCCGCCCATGTAAGCTCGTGTTCATGAAGGATTACCACAACAGGCTCAATGTAACCTGACAAATAGCTTTTAATCATTCAAAAAAAGAGTGGCTAGGAATTGTTTCATAATGAAATGAAGTTGCAGAGAAAACATATACAAACAGATCACAGATTAGTTGCCTGTGACTGAGGACCTAAAAGCAAAAACAAAAGATTAAAGAGAACCACTGATTAGAACAAGCAATGGCAAGAAGTAAGACTACTTAGAGCAAATCAGAAAGGCCCTCTTATTAGGGACCTTTGGAATTTATACCCAAAAAAGAAAAAAAAATTGAGTGAAAAAATTATTAAAAAATGATAACCACTTAGTTCCCAGCGGTCAAGAGTATCTATCTCACTGAGTTCGAATTGTATAGAGACTGCACTCTCACCTAATTAATCCACAACCACACCAAATTATAACTTCTAACTGAAGAAGGTGAAAATCTGGTTACTACAATCATAAAACAGACTGTTTCTTTATCAATAGCATCAAATTTTCCAGGCTGGAGTACGCCATTTTATTGAATATTCTGAAGTATACAATCAAAACTTTCCACTTAAATATGGATAAGGAAATTACAAAGATTAGGAAATCTGTAGTAACAAATAGCATACTACAAATACTTAAGAATATATACTTAGCCATGATGGACTTTTTGAACCATTCTTTATTAAAAAAGCATGTGAGATAAACCAAATCACAATTCTCACCATGTATGAAGATGAAATCTTTAACGTGCTTCATATCAAGATCTCGTAAGCCAACAATATACGATGATTCAATTCGAGATGCAGCAGCTGCCCTGAAAGCACTGTCCTCCGCAGGTGCAGCTAAACTAGAGCTAGCCTAACATCACATGTCACAATTGAATTCATAAGAAAAAGACCAACATAAACACTTACTACTTGAAAGCAGCATAATTTACAGGGTTCAAATATTCATCATCCCCAACCATATAAACAGTTCATGGTACTATAGCAATATCTAGTAACAAAAAAATTAATTTCCATTTTGCTAGTAAACAAAATATTTATATCAAAATAACTGTAACAAAGTTAAGAAAGATCAGTAACAAAACCTCAGCTGCTTTGAGGACTATCATTTGTAATCCATATACAAGCACTGCAGCACACCTCCCTAAAGGATCAACTTTCACTAATGGGCCTCTTGGAAAAAATTCTCTGCCTCTCCTCAAGTGAATCCAATCAGAACCCTCAAAACAATGCATGGAACTGGAAGAGAAGAAGTACAAGTATCTATAAGTAAAATACACCAAACAGCTTTCTCATAATAGCTCATGTTGAGGCCAATTACAGTAACAATAGACATTCTGTTGCAACTTCCAATCTGAAATTACTCTTTATAGCTTCTTGTTTGTTATATATCTTAGCATTTCATTTTGTAGGCAGTTAAGAGTTCACAAGTCCATCTTGAGGAAATATAGCAACCAAAATATGTATAAATAAACATAAATTATACACCTATTTTTTGCTTAACAAATAATGTAAATAGCAGGCTCCACGCAATGAAATTGTTTTTGAATCACTTTGCGCTTGAAGATCATAAATGCATATGATGGGTCGTGTTCCTTCAACATGTGGCAAGGAGTTTGCAATAACAAGATTATATCACACAATTCACACCTGGTGCGTAGCCCATGTATTGAATCATCAAACTCCAAAACTGAGATTTTTGCATCTCGAAAAGTCAATATAATAGAATCTCTCCTCCTTCCACCATCAGCAGCTCCATTTGGTAATACCCCCAATGACTCCACATTGCCATGCAACCTACACCACATTAAAAAATAAAAAAATAAAAATAAAAAATAAAAATTCAAAATTCAAAATCAAAATCAAAATCGGAACCACAAATAGAATCTGAAATAACAAATGATAGCATAGTGCCGTTACAACAAATTGCTTGAGGAAACTCATTCTAAACATTGTGGGTGAAAAAGGACCGTTGCTTAGTAAACTATTCAGGAAATAACTTACATATTATTCCAAAACCACATTAAAATATCAAGTATGATAATGATGAAGTTATGTAAGCTCAACCACAACAACTACTTTCTGAATACAATCTTAATTAATGTGAAAGACATTAATATTTTATTAACCATGCAGATTTACTGAGAGTATGAATTAAAGCAGATCAATTCAGTCCCGACAACGTACAATAACTGACTTGATTAAGATTACATTATCTGAAAGTAACAAGGACCGCCTAAGATCCAGTGGCTCCCTTTATATGTCAAGTAAAAGTTGTGCAGAGATAATGAAACACAAAATAAGTAATCATGATGGTCCATGCATCATATTTGATGAATTCAGCTTCATATTTAGACTCTATCATGTACAATGGCATGGGGAAAGGAAGAGAGAGAGTGAGAATTGCAAACAAAAACTTGAGCACGATTTTTCCTAGGACCATTCTAAATCTTTCCATCAAAATTCAACTAATGCTCTCAAATCAATAATTTTGAGCACATACAATTATTAAATAAACTAAAAACACCGTACACCTTATCTTCTGCATCTCAAGTGAGAAACAGTTCTTATACAAGGTAGCAAACCAGTGTGAAAACTAAAAACAGGAGGACAACTTCTCAATACAACATGCACTGCAGTACAGGATTTTCCTAGAGCGGCCGCCTGGCAGAAATGTACAACAAAGAATTTCAACATTGCACAGCTGAATTCTTTCCCCTTCGAATAATCCTGATCTCCACATTAAAGGAAAACCACGATTCAAATAAATACTACATATAAGAAAAGAAGAAACCTATAATGGCAAACGAGCTCGAGGGAGGCACCACAAATGCCAGCTAATACGCCTCCACCCTTGGGATCGGCAGCAGCTTTGTATGCTATGGATGGAGAAGCCTCTTCCTGAATTCTTACAATGTAAACTTCAAGCACGTTCGCGGCGGCAGTGATGAGGTTGGGGACCGATCCAATCGGCTTGCTGGAGGTGGACCAGTCTGAGTCGATGTCGTCGGCGGTGATCGGAGGGATTTTCGGCGTGAAATCTGCGGAGGAATGGGTGATGAAACCCGCGGCGCAGTGCTCGATGCCAGTTGCCCAGTGCATCATCTTGAACGCCGCGAAACTCATTTTTGTAGTTAATTGGGTTCCAGGTGAATAATTCAGTTGGTGGAAGTGGAGATGAGTGATTGTTTCGGATTAGGGTTTTGCAGCGTAGCTTAAAACCTCTGCTGGCGGGATATTGGGGATTTGGGATTTAATTGTGAGCGCTACCAAGGTCCAACTGCCTTCAAACGAAACGGCAATTATCAACTTGGAATTTTGTCCAAAATATTAATGTGCAACCAGCTCCACTGAAAACATACAAAATCTTTACGAAAAAAAATAAAAAATAAAATAAAAATCATTCAACAAATTTATGATAATATCTCATTAAAAAGCATACAATTTCCCCATCACAAAATTATATCATGTCAAATGAATTTTATAATCACAAAAAACTTATATGAGCGCAGCCACGAGCTGTGTGCGAGTCGGGTCGGTCCAGATTCAACCTAGAACCGACCCAAACCCAACTGCAAAGCTGATCAAACCTATTCTTTTTTAATTAACTAAACCGATAAGGGTATTTACGATAATCACAATATATTCGTGTATGGTAAGTTACTATTTAGTAGGAGTTTTATCCTAAAATTTAATAATCATGTATTTAGTTGATTCTGATATATACTTAAATTTAATAATCATCATATATCAAAAAACCTGAATAATAAAACAACCAATATGGATCTATACATTTATAATCACAAATAATTATATCTCACATCACAAATAGCAATGATATATATCATATAGTCTAACTTAACTTATGTAACATGTAGTATGTAATGTGTACAAATCATGATAACTTTTGGTATTAATCAATTTACATATATACGATAATCATCATAGATAATCATAGTTAATCATAGATAGAAAAATATTAATTTTAACTCAGTAATAAATATACAAATCAAAACAAAAAAAAATCAACAAAAAAGCACAAGAACAATGTTGGTATTATAAATTTTAAAAAGTCAAAAATTAGGAAATTTTTTATATTATATATTGTCAAACATGGATCAAAATATTGATAAAGGAAAAGAATTGCATTGTATTGAGAGCTAAAAACTTGTATATATTGC
>JAYDZE010565093.1:0-12347 GCA_034509125.1 Monilaria moniliformis
TTTTATGGAACTAAAAAAAAAAGGTTCCCATTTCGGGAACCTTTTTTGTGGATTGCCCCCAATTGAGAATTTTGCCAAGAATATATTTGTTTCCATTTGACAGTGATTACTTATTTAATTATTGATGGATTAAGCTAAATTAAAGGTTAATTAAGTAATAACATTGTTGGCTGAATTAAATTAACAAATGGACATTGATTGATTAATTAACTCTGATAATTTATGAATGATCAATTAATCAGTCGCTTTTGTCCATGACATTGTACATTCGCGACCTCTCTTTGACGAGCGTGAACCAAAAAATACGCCGGAAAACATGCAGGCCGGTGAAATCAAAATGGGTCGCTGGAAACTATGCAAAGAATCCCCAATTTGGCGACAACGATGAAAAAATCACAACGAAGATTGGAGAGTCTCTTCTCTGATACCAATTTGCAAATTGTAAATCCGAGAAATGAAACCACAAAATCGAGCTCAAAATCAACAAATCATTATAAAAATTGAGAATAAAACCAACCCAAATCCAGCAAAGATAAAAAACCAAAAATCAACCAAAATTAAAAGCAGAGTCGCGTTAAAATAGAACCCAGCAACGGAATGAAAGATCAAACACAAACCCAGGTGCATTGATGGTGCTGTCTGTTTTGACCAGCTAAGATTAATTAAGTAATCACAGCCATCGACGATGGCGAACCAAATTAAACCAGAAATAAAATGAACCAAAGCCGACCCCAGAGAAATCAAGTTTGGCGTGAGGGCAAGGATGGAAGAAGGGCAATCGGGTTTCACTATTTGAACAAGCAAAGCTAACACACAAAATTCGTCCGATAGATTAACCACCTAACACAATGAAAATGAGGGCTTTTTAGGTCGAGACTTCCCCGAACACGGGACGCCAAAATAGCCTTTTAGGATACTAATCAGACGTCGGATCACCGTTGGGGAGGAGTCAAAGCCCTTGTCTCGGCGAAAACCCCCTATAAAATGTGGCCTTCTTGTTATAATTCCATTGTTTCTTCTCATTTTTTGTGTTTTCTGCTTTGATAATTTTTCATTAAACAAAAAAATAATAAACTTTTCAAACATTAATTGATGATAATTAGATCGACTGTTGAGGCTATTCAAGCGGCTGCCTCGGCCCCCCGACGAAAGTAAGGACTCCGATACATATACAATTCTTCCTTAGGCCGAAAGTTTTGCATATTTATTTTTCAAACGAAAAATGTACAATTTAAACCCGAAAATCTGCTTGGAAATCACATCTATTCATAATAAGGGCTTATTATAAAAGCTTTATTTAATAAATATTATTGTAGTCGATAAAGCAAGAACCTTTATGTTTTTTTGCTTCGCATGATGAGACCCTCAAATCCTTTAGATTTTAATCTGATGGAGGAAGCAAGACATGATTGGTTGTGACAAAAAAAAAAGGTGCTCAGGAAGTATGGTTGTTAACATCCACAAATGGGATGAAAGGAGATTAAACCCAATAATCACACCAAGTCTCATCACAGCACTAGAAATGCACCAGCCGGGAATCGAACCCGGGTCTGTACCGTGGCAGGGTACTATTCTACCACTAGACCACTGGTGCCTTGTGATATCCTTGCTCTTCTCTTCTATTATCTCCATAATTTCCACCCATCTTGTTCCAGAGAACGAGCATTGACGACGGCATCAAGCGTGAGTTTTTCTCCTGTGTCAACTTCACTTAGATATTGGAATTTGAACGAAGTCCGCCAAATGTTTGTATTATTGCTTGATAACACACAGTATAATCAGAGATTTAGTTGTAATTGAATTTGAGCTGAGTAGTTTGCATCAGCTGCAGAAGCTATGTTATTTTCATATTTGTCGAGTTGTGATTGGGCATTCGCTTATCGACAATCTTGTCGTAGTTATTTGCTGGATTTTCAGGATTCTTATGTTCAAAGCTTGAGATCATTTTCATGCTAAATTAAGACTTTTCTTAGTATACGGAGTTGATATATTGTTGAGATGGAGCCATGAGATTTTCATCTTTGAGACCTACTTAGTTTGCAAAACGCTTATTTATCAAATTTATAACCCAAAACTTCAAATGAGACTTTTATTATTTATTATTAAGCTTGAGCCATAAGACTTTTAATCATACCAACAACCAAAATGCACCATCAGGAATCCAAGTCAAGTAACAAAGAGTGAAAATGACAAAATCGGAAATTAAATGTGCTTCAGTTGAAACAGGAAATTCTTGAAGCTCATTTGGCGATAGTTTTGCCACATATAAATAAATATGTATGGAGGTAGTTGGAAGATTTGTAAAAAACAAAAGCCATGGAGAAAATAAAATTGTCTGCACAGAGCAGAGAACCAACATCTGGTGATCAGTTTTCAACAGAAATCTCAGCAGTAGTTTCAGCATGTACATTAGCGGAACAGTAAAAAAGGATGGTTGGAAACACACAAACCGACGAGGAAACAGAAATGGAACAACTTACAACTGATCGACATCTATTATATAATTTTTTTCACTAAAGTTCAACACTTCTCATCAACCTAAATGAAGGCAACCAAGAATTCTAACTACAAAGATGAATAATTGCAAAACAAAACTATAAACCGATAATTTTCGAGAAGATCTAATAGTGGTTAGGTTTTTCTTTCTAATCCGACAAATATAATTTGCAAAGATTATGGTCCAACATAATTCGTTAGAGGATTGTACATTAATCACTATCTATCGAACAACCCGATTATGTGATCAAATAAGTTTATATAATTACTGTTGGAAAGTAAAATGGGGATCATACAAATATAAGGAAATGATCAACTTTATTCATTTATTTGAATTAGAATAGCCCAAAAATGTACAAGAATTTATTTCCTAATGAACTTTGTAGACAAGCCTTTAAGAGGCAGAATTCTTATCAATGGAAATATACTTTTGAAATTTAAACATTGATGGCTACAATAATCTATCAAACAACATGGTATCAGAGCAGGCGGTTCTGATACCGGGACTCAGAAATTATTATCATCATCGGGCTTTTCCGAAACCAATCTCGACCAAACGACAATAACTCAAGGCAACCACAATCCTATCACAAAGAACAACAACATATCAGAAGATACTAAAAATTTCCAGAATCCGAGAAACTCAGAACTGATAGCCATCGCAATGAGATTCGACGGAAATAACTATCCGTTGTGGTCAAATCTCATGAGAGTCGCTTTTGCAAGCCGAGGAAAGACTAGACTAGTCATATCATCAGCAGTCCCTCTCCTCCCTCAATGGATGATTCAGCCTTCGCGCAAATCCGACATGATCTTCCTGGATAATTCACAACATGGAAAACAGGTTAGTATTGAACTTTTCCCAACATTCAACAACCAAAGCCCTATGGGACAGTATAACCACAACATACGGAACCAGAATCGATCTGTTCCAAGTGTACGATTTGGAAGTAAAGGCAAACAAAGTCAGTCAAGGGCAAAGAGCGATCGAATATTACTGGGCAGAATTACAGAATCTATGGATAAACATTGACCGACAACAGTCAAATCCCCTTCGGTGTTGCGAAAAAGGGATAAACCAATACCTGAAAATCGAAAGCCGGCGGTTGTATCAATTCTTTTCGGGATTGGATGACGGATATGATGGTATCCGCCGAGACATCCTCAAGGAGCCTCCGACTCCCTCAGCTCAGACCGCGTATGGCACAGTGAGGAGGGACGCCGCCCGAATCAGCATATTGAAATCGACAACCAACCAGGGCCAGGGCCAGGGCCAGGGCCAGGGCCAGGGACAGGGACTGGGACTGGGACTGGGACTGGGACTGGGACTGGGACTGGGACTGGGACTGGGACTGGGACTGGGACGGGGACAGGGACAGAAGCCACAACAATCCACCAACAGAGGACCATCGTTGCCGAACCGCGACAATCCTCCGCGCTCAGGCCAATCATCCTCGGTCTGAATGATCGAAGCAACGCTCGGTGCTGAAGAAGACGTATCGACAGTTCTTGTTAATAAGAGGGCTCAAAATCTTTTGGGAAGAGATATGGTTAAAAATTCAATTGAGGAAGAATGCTTGAAAAAATTGGGAAGAATAGTCGAATAGAAATTTTGAAGAATGACCAATGGAATTTTGTTAAGATTGTGAGAAAGATCCCGAATAGTTATTGTATGTAGACTTAGTGGAGTCATTACTCGTCAAAATCCGCCAACAACTAAAAATAACTACCGCCTAATATTTAAAATCGACAATTATAGCTCCATAATGATTTATCAATAAGAGTATAATGACACGCGTTAAATCTTATCCACCCGTATTTGAATCTAATGGATGAGATTTGATATTAGTTCTAAATTAAAAGTATAATTTGACATTAATACACCATATAGAGATAATATACTTTCGCTCTTATCAATACAAAATAGAAAATAAATAAATTTCGTGTCAAAGTCGTTGATTATAAATTTGAGCTCATTCAATTTCGCTGGAGTCTTACCATTCGTGGCAGTTTTTTATTTATTTATGTATTTATTAAAGCAATTCGGGGCAATTTTATCTTTTGGAAAGAGACATCTCACTCAAAAAAATAATAAAAAATTAAAGCTTGTGACATTTTCTGCTCATATTTTTTCTCAAATTTAATACCTTTAAAACTAATAACTAATCAAAGAAAATATAAAAGAAACGACTAATATGATATAGTAATAAATTCAACAAATGTATATCTTGTACTGCATACATAGAGCAGATACCGAACCTCTCACTATTGGGAAAACATTGATCAACTTAATAATACACTGATTTTTTTCTTAATCTAAAATCATGGGTTCTATTTTAAGAATAGCTTATTGTCTAGTTTAGTTGTTGAATGTTTTTTTTTTCATGCCTATAAATCTCTCTGGATGTTACCTTTTAGTTTTCTTGGTTGAGTCTGTTTTGCATTTTTGGGTTTGATTCACGTAGGGGCCGGTGCACCTGCTGCATTTCATGTTAAGCCATTTCTCTGCAAAAATTTTGTTATCTTTTCCTTATTTAGGCAAACAAATCCCTGCACTTTCAGCTTTGAAAATTAGTGAAGTGTCATATATGTCATGTCCAATTTGTTGCCTAGCTGCTTTGTAAATCAGATCTGTCATGTCCTATTTGAATTCTTAATTAGTCTTGTCATTTTCGAGGGAGTATAGAAAGAATAAACCCAAATTTCAAGTTTTCTGCATTTAGGATTAGATATTGTTACGTCTCTAAAACCTTCAAGTTGCCCAGTTTAATCTATGTTGCCCAGTTTGGTTTCCAAAGTTTTGCTTGTTAATTTTGTTTAGTTCAGTTTGCTAGTTTGATTTATTTCCCACACTTAGTAGTTTGTTTACTTCTTGTATTCTCCCAGCAACATGAAATTAGGCGTGGCGGCATCGCCAATTCCCTTTAAGTCGTAGGAAGCATTTGAAAAAATTCTCATTACTCGTGGGCTCAACACCCCCTTGCCTTGTACTAATTTAATAGTATTTCGAAAAGTGGGAAATAATATATGATGATTTGTTCTTTTCCAAAGACAAACCAAATTTAGCTTCTATCATATAGGCTCTCGAGCTTGGCCCATACGCCTGCAGCAGTGGTTTATTTCAACAACTCACGCATAACTTTGTCAGTCAGGCTTAAGATGATGGCACTGTGTGCCTTTTCCATCATCATCTCCCTTCTTTCCCGAGTCTTGCTGTCTGAATCCTCTTTCCCCGTCAAATTCGGATCGATCCTCAATGCATCGGCCTATCCTTGTTGGATCGCAAGGCCTTCATCTTCGTCTGCCATAATCCAAAATCATTTTCCCCAGAGAACTTCTCTGCATCGAACCTTGTCGTTGTCATCGTGGTCGTGGTTTTCGTTTCCCATAGGCAACGCCAATTTGTAAAGTAACCGCACAAAGAAAACAACCAACAATAAATCAACACGGGTATTTATGTGGTTCGATCTTAGGATCTACTTCCATGGGAGAAGAATGACTCGATTTTATTGATGAACAATGAGGTATTGAAGAAATTGAATTGAACAAGCTGACTCCGAAACTTAGCACTTCAAAGCACAGTGAAAAAGAATTCTCTCAGTTTTCTTTAGATTTGTTCTCTCTCTTGCTTCCACATTTTTTAGTCACGCTCACCTTCTGGCTGGTGTTCTTGATTTATAAGAGATATGTGCGAGCATATGGACGAGCTGCAGCAAACCAATCCCAAAACTTGAGCATTCTGTTATAACAACAATTGTAATTGTTTTTCACCTTTAGTATCTCAAGCTTTTAACAATTGCATTCAACCCTCTCACTCCAGTACACATTTATACAGCCACGCCTCTAACATGAGGTTTGTAGGTCCGGTCTAAACTAAACAGTGGATGCATATTTTTAGTTATGTTTGCATCTTGCTTATTTTGTCTACATTATATTCCAAAACTGTTTTGATCGATCCTTAGACTATACCACTTGGAATGAACAACACAAAAGTTAATTATACACGAGCCAAGTGAGAAATTTAACAAGCAATATTTAGGTAATTAAAGTCAGCACCATTTAGACAATATTTCCTAATATTCTAGTTATTTTTCAACTATATATCTTAATCTCCCTCACTAGGGTTTCAAGATAAGAGTCATTAGTTCAAGCATAGGAACTAAGAAAGGATCAGAGCCTTCTCTATTAATTACACATTCACTTATGACTTATGTCAATGGATATTTTTGCCTTAGGCAACGTCTGTTTTATACTTGTCAATTAAATATTCATGCAAAACCATGATTAATTTCATCTCTGATGCATGTTAATTGTATCTGCCCAACATTCACAATAACATATTTATGTCGACTTTGCGCACGAATATTATATTTTCGCAACACATCCTTTTATTGTTAGATGATAACATATATCGATTGGACACTATAGTATTTAATAATTGTTAATTGCATCTTGAGAGCGTATGTGCTGAAAAAAAATGAAATGACTCTTAAGGAAACAAAATGTAATTATTTATTATTGTTTATTTAATCACTAGAAAAACTTCATGCCTGACTCTATGACATGTCAAGCGACCGAAGCAAAGGTAATTAAGAAAAAAACAGAAAAAAAGAAAGAACAAAGAGCTACCAAAAACTATAGACATTGTCGATAATTAAAGACATAATTATCGAGGGGCATGTTGATAACTAAAGACGAAGAAATGGCTCAATTGTTGTTGGCCGCATCCTTGACAGCATCCACAGCACCTTGTGCCTTGGCTTGTGCCTGGTTTCCAGCCTGAAGCACAATTTTCATTATCAGAATATAATAAGTTAGTAGTTTTAAATTAAAAAATTGAGTATATTTGAAGGAAATATTAATACATCCTGAAGTGATTCCTTAGCGGATTGAGCAGCATTGCTGGCCTTGTCCATGAGTTGACTGCCCTTTTCCTGGGCTTGGCCCTTGGCCTCACCAGCTCTGTAGCTTGCGCTCTGTGAGTTATCCATATTTTCTGCTAATTACTTTTGTGAAGAAATGAGAAAACAAATAACTTGTATGATCAAAAGGCAATGTTATTTTTGATGATTTGTTTTGCAATCCTAGTATTTATAGTTTCTTAGTTGAGCGTCAAACTCGTGGCGCCGCATGTTTATTTCCCAATTGCAAGAATCACAACTCTACAACTTCTCATTTTACTATGAATAGTATGTCTTCAAAGGCATTGTAAGATCTGTGTTTGAATATGCCAAAGCTATGGAGAGAATTATAGGTCTACTGCTAAATAAAATGTACTTTAATTTTTTCTTTTATTTATTTTTATGAAAATAAAATTGGTTACATAAGCTAGATATAGTAGGGTATACCTAATCTACAAATACCAAAATTTGGTTAAATTTCTCCCCAAAGAACTCTCGATATAGGAGTAGCACTTACCCAAACTTTGTGGGTAGTGATGAGTTTTATACATTAATTGTTCTATGTGATATTATCTTGAAGATTATTATTTGATGATTGATTTAATTCTTTCTATTATTATTTAGGTATGTTTATTTTTATTAAAAGTATTTGTCAAATTATCTCAATTCTACTATCTTTTTTATGGAAAAAAGGCAATTATGTTTGCATTAGAGTATTCCTAAATAAATATTATTACTCCATCCGTCCACCTTAAAATGTCCCATGTTGTCAAAAATAGACATTCACAAAAAAATGTCTCATTTTTATTTTTATTATTTTTGGTAAATGAACTTCACGTTCCACTAACGCATTTCACACACATTCCATTATAAAACTAAAATATAAAAGTGGCACCCATATTACACTAATTTTTTCCACCCGCTTTCATTCACAATTCTTAAAGCCCGTGCCGAGTCCAAATGGGACAATTTATGGTGGACGAAGGGAGTATAATATTACCAAATATATATTTTTTAGGAATAAGTATATATAGTTTATGTGCCGAAGTTGACATTCTTTTGAAAACATCCTCAACTTATGTTTTTTTTAATCCTTTTGGAAATAAGCTATAACTATGGCTTGAGATCGAGAAGCCGACAATAAAAAGATGAATCAACTCAATCATGTCACGACTTTGAAAAAAGTTGCGTTGAAAATGGCTTGGTATTTTAGTTAGAATTAGAGTCCACATAAGAATCCGACAAGATGACATCATTTCTCAACTCACGCCATGATTACAACTTTTTTCAAAGTTATAAATTATAACAAAATAAACAAAAGTTGGGGCCAATTTTTGTTTAAAAAATAAAAGTTCGGGACATAAACTATACTCGCTTTTTTATGCTTAGGTTAAAAAAATCCAAACTCACGCGAGAATCTACTGAGGTGAGTCATCTTACCATTGTCGAATTCTTTATCTCCAACCATAATTAACGTAAGTTGAAGATACTTTTCAAAAAAAAGGTCAAAGTACGACATAATATATACTTATCCCTATTTACTGAAAATGGTGGACTCTTGCATTCTTTGTACATGTTGAACATGGTCACTTTTTGGATATAATTGTCTTTTTTCAAATTGTCTCTTTCTAGTTAGAGGATAAATATCAAATGTCACTTTTTTCATGATAATTGTCATTTTATTAATGAAAATTTATAAGTTTTATTTGTCGAACTATGCAAACATTCTTATGTATAAGTCTTTTGTGTTAATTAAAATGAAATTGGATTACTTTGGATCTAACTAATGAATATTAAAGAATAAATATCACTTTAAATCCAAAATTATATATGTTTTTATAATACAATGTCTCAAATATAAGAATATTTTAAAATCTCAATCTATCATTTTTGTATAAAAATATCCTTCGTCCAATTTCCAACTATGGGATCTTGAAGTGGCTTCTCAGATATCACTGTGTATTTTTTATTTCTATTTTTATTTTTACTTTTAATGACATGGTACAAAATGATGTTGTTTTGTACCGCGACACTTAAATAAACAATTTAGTGTTACAATTTTATGTAAGTAATTTCCTCATGGAATTGTTATACTTTATTCATAATACTTTTAAGTTGTTTTGTCTAATTGATTAATACAAAGTGTTTCATCTTCAATAAAAAAAAAAGTAGAAAAAATTATGTTGTGCCTAGGGGTGGAACTCCGTTCAGTTTCAGACTGTGTTTCAAAAATCGAATAGGACCGATTGGTTCGACCAATTCGGCCGCGGAGCGGCACGGTACCCGATCCGATTCAGTCGTATAAAATGCTCATCCATTGGACTGTAGTGAATCAGAAAAATCAGTCGATTCGCCCGGAAACCGGTGGCCGGTTGAATCGGCCGAAAGTGAAACCCCCTAATTTTGTCGTCCACCACCCGGTGCAGCCCACTCGCCGCTTACCGCTGCTACCCATTGCCCACTTCCCCCTTCCCTTTCCCCTTCACATTCCATTTTTCCTTCAGCACAGCCCCTCCACCGACGTCGTAACCAGCACTAGCTCTTCTCCTTCTCATTCCCCTTCTTTTTCCCTTCAACACAGCCTACCGCTCACCCGTCGCCGCCAACCGCCGCTACCCACTGCCCTATTCCTCTCCCCCTTACCACAGCCCCTCTGTCAGCACTGTGACCAACACTGCTTCCATTCCTTTTCCCCTTCTCCTTCAGCACAACCATTTCCACTGCTGACCTTAACCACCACTATCAGAACACCAAATCCCTAAATTTCCAGAGGGAAATCGATCTCTGCCCAAAAGAGAGATAGTGGGGAGGAAGAGAGAAGATGTGGGAGGCAAAGGCTGTGGCACTATGGCTGCGAGGACAACAGCAGTAGCACGGCGGTCAGGCGAAGATGTGAGGGCGGTGGTCGCGTTTCAGACCAGTGAGAAAGAGATGGATGAAGAGAAATAGGACAATGGCGACAGTGTTGCAGAGTGGGGATAAACGAAAAATGAGAGAGATGAGAGAATAAGAGAGACAGAGGAAAGAAGAGAGCTGAGGGGGAAGAATAAAAGAAAAAGAGTAGGGCTGCTTAAACGGTCGGTTCGGTTATTTGGAAGAATAAAAGAAAAGAGTAGGGCTGCTTAAACGGTCGGTTCGGTTAATAACCGAACCGAATTGTCGGTTAACCGACTAAATTTTTTACAAAACTAGGAACCGAAACCGGTACCGATATAGATTCGGTTAGTCGGTTAACCGATAAAACAGGAAAAAAAAATTTAAAACTAATTTTAACTATTAAAAGGGACAATTTTAAATAATATGAAGCACTAGTTTTTATAAGGGTCACATTGTCCTCCTCTTTCATTTCCCAACCGATGTGGGATGGGAAATGAGTGAAATAAAAGAAGCAAACAGTCTGAGAATATATACAGGCAAGGAGATGGGCGAGAATCCCTATCCCACCGATGTGGGATAGGTAAAACTGGCGCAAGAAAAACTGGGGCGAGAAAATGGAAGAATATTTGCAGTAGCTGGGATTCGATCCTGGGACCTCGCATCTAGCATAAGCGCGCCTAACCGCTGGGCTATATGCTCAATATTGATATTAAAACTAGCAGTATTATATTTATAAATTACTTAGTTCGGTTTTTCGGTTATAACCGATAACCGAATTTTTTTTAACCAATAACCGAAACTGAACCGAGACCGATAATTTCGGTTATCGGTTAACAAATAACCGACCTTAATCGGTTCAGTTATCGGTTAACCGATAACCGACTAACCGAATAAGCACCCCTAATCACTAGTCAACGAGGAACAATATTATATTTCAAAGCATTAAAATTTGGTCCATCACAATTCAACGTTATAAGAAAATATCGTTATTCAGTGGTTATTTATATATATAGAAAAGATATATATGAACTGCAGAACCCAAAATATCATGCTAGTCTTTTGGGATGAGTTTTCATATTTGGTCTATAATATTGATGGTACTTTCATTAAGAGCCCGATGACTCGAAGTGGTGGCTAGGAAAAAGAGCCCGTCGTAACTAACGAGGACATTCAAAAGCCAACTCGAAGTGGTGGCATGGGGAAGAAGTCAGTTGTGACCAACGTGTCCGAGACCAACGAGGACGTTGGCCCTTAAGGGGGGGTTGATTGTTACGGACTCCACTGCCCAACGTCGGTTGTGTAAGGCAACAAATGTCTTATCGATGATTCGAAGACGTATTCAAATCATATGTCTCAAATGAAGTAGCTTTGCAATCTGAAATCTTCAAAGATGAAGTTAAACTCTCCGTAGATATGCAGAATCTGAAACAAGAAATTGATTCCTTCATCGCCGCGTTGAAGCTGGGGGGAGAATATATCAAAGAGCTAGACAACCCATCATCGCCTGATGAAGAAGATGATGATGATGATTCATCCACAGCTGGTTTTGGTGGAGAGAATTCGACGATCGTTAGATTATCTGACGTGTACAATGAACTCAAAGATTAACTCACTATACTCGAATAGTTGCTCAGATTCAAAGTTGTGGCTGGCACCGGTAAGAATACTCTTGCTCGAAAAAATTTCGAAGATCCTTTGATTTTAGATTACATTGAATGTCGCGCGTTGGTGAAAGTAGGGAGAATATGTCAATTGGAAAAAATCCTAGGGCACATTCTAGCACAGGTGGATTCTGATAGAGATGAAATGTGTGATAAGGGTGAAAAAATGGTAGCTCACTCCTGGAGAGAGAGTGTGAAGGGAAAGAGATTTCCCATTGTGTGGGTTGATATATGGGAAACTAATCTCTTAGTAGAGATTGCAAAGTGTCAAACATGGATCAAAATATTGATAAAGGAAAAAAATTGCATTGTATTGAGAGCTAAAAACTTGTATATATTGTAACACCCCTTACTCAGTAGGTTTCCCCACCGAATAAGTGATGTCACGGTTGGTATCGCGGACACTCAGACC
>JAYDZE010565104.1:0-12346 GCA_034509125.1 Monilaria moniliformis
CAATGGTTAAGATATAGTCTTAGTTATGCATTGAGGTCCTAGTTTCACACTAATGCACCCCTATATATATATATATAGTTTATAGTTAACATATTATTTATTTAAGTTCATTTTATCTTATTTACCTCAATACTAACAATTTCCATCACCTATTATCATCTTACCTTAAGACTAACTCGAACTTATAAAGCTATAGTCTAAATTTCCAAATGAACGTCTTGTTTCTCACAATATACATATTTTTATAATCTAACACATAAAAGGATATGAACTTTATGATTAAGAGATATGGAAGCAACTCTCACATTAAAATTATTCTTCTCAATTTCTGCTCCCTTTTTAGCATTTCTATCATCTTCTTAAAGACTTACATGAGTAATGATATCACTTTACGTTCTGTTTATATACATACATATATATATAGGGGTATGTTCAAATTTAAAATATTTTTTAGTGCAGAACTAAGACTAATTTTGACCGCAGTATTTTGAAATTGAATGGATATAAATTAGACACATGGCATTGAATTCCTAATAAATTATAACCGAAAGGGTATTCACGTAAAGTAACAATTTTTTCGGTTATGGTAACATGTGTTATTTTTGGTTAAAGGTTATTTATGATATGTTATGCAGTTATGGTAACATCCGAGATTTATGAAGAGAGATTTCATTCTTCAGATTTCTACAATTTTTGTTTGTTCTTCTTCCCCAGTGACAATGACGGCTTTGTAGTCAGTTAATATTGAATCATTCAAAAAAAAGGGCCAAATTGAACACAATATACGCCACTTAGGCATAAGCCGCGCTATCATAGGATTTTTGATAGTGGTGGATCAAAAACAATCGCGCAATGGATGATGATAACGGTTCAAAAGGTATTTTAATTGTTGTTTGTAATGTTTCTATGATTATGTTGTTAGTTATCGAATTTTGGATTATGGATGTTGATGGAATACTTAAATAATCATTTCGGTCACATTTTTTATTATGATTTTGGCATACTTAAGTAGTCATATCGGTCGTATTCAACTGTTTAATAGTGAGGATCAAGAAATGTTGTGATGACGCTGAATACGTTTTGTAATGATTTCAGTGTTGCGTTTTGCGTATATGATTATTGTTGTCATTCGCACATTCCAGTTAGTGTTCACGATACAATGATAATAATAAATTTTGTATATGTTGTTAACCTTACTCCAATATGATGATATTGTAATACTAGTTATAGTGATCATGGTTTAACATTTTAACGCTTTGTAGTCATTGTAATCGATAATAATTGTTTAGTTTGATTATTTAATGATATACACTTAAAGTTATAATGATACAATGTATATATTATAATAATAGTTTGGTTATTTAATGATCTACACTGAGCGTTATAATGGTATAGTGTATATGTTATAATAAAAGTGTGAGGTTGGCATGCTTAAGTAGTAATATCAGTCGTATCCAATTATTTAATAACAGAATCAACAAATGTTGTAATGATATCGTATGTGTTTTTTAATTATTTCAATAGTGCGCTATGCTTATAGGTTATTGTTGTCAGTCACACAGTCCAGTTAGCATTCACAATACAATGATGATAATAAATTATGTATATAATGTAAATTTATTCCAATATGATGATAAGATAATGCTAGTTATGATTATTGTGGTTTAACATTTTGAGCTTTCGTATTCATTCGGATCAATAATCACACTATTTGGCTTGATGATTTAATGATATATAATGATCATAGTATGGGACACTGAAATGTTCGAATTCATTGTTACGACAGTAATGCATTCGTGTTATTGACATTTTCATGTCGTTAATAGATATATTTACAATATGGGACGTTGACATGTTCGAATTAGTAACAACGATGAGATGCTTATAATTGATAGTGTATATAATGATACTACATGTTCATAATGATGATACTGATATTTTTAGTTATGATGAGTTACCATTAATATGTCAATTGTATTTATTAATTCTAATCATTTGTTACATTCATTATAGTTGTGTACATACCTATTTTGCAAAGAAAAATTGAAGCATATTATCGGCAAAAATTTGAAGACATTGGACAATGCGATCGATTTTTACCAAAATTATGCTTATGTGATGGGTTTTGACACGTACAAAAATACAGGCGATTTGATACGTGGTTGTATGTAGTGTACATTAAGAAATGTAAAATGAAGACAAATGATTTAAATGCACGTGAAGGTTTTGTTAACAAACATAGACGCCCATCATAGATGTACAAATGTAATGCTAGAATATCATTCAAGTATATGTCCGAGGATGAAGATGACAGATATGTTATTAATCAGTTTGTTGAGGAACGCAACCACCTAATGGTCGAGGATCGTGACAGCGATTCATGAGCATAAACCGTATTCATGATCAGTTGCATAAATTTTTTATAGTGGATTGTGCTAAGGTCAATTATGGTCTAACACTCATATTCAAACTTTTGAACGAGTTGATGAGGGGTTATCATAAGTTGGATGTACTGTAATGGAAGTAAGAAATTATGCTCGTGATATGAAAGTACATATAGAAGAAACTGATGCACAAATGTTGTTGGATAAAATGCATAGGAAGAAGGAAACATGTTGGGGGTTCGCTTATGACTTTGAGTTAGATTGTGAAGATAAGTTGAAACGATTTTTTTGGTGCAATGGAGTTTCAAAAATAAAATTCACATGTTTGGGAATGTTGTTGTCTTTGACACAACGTATTCCACGAACATATACATATGTAGGTCATATTGGTTATATATATACGGTATATAATATTAGTAATAGAGTCCATTTATAGGTTATAATTATTATGCATCAATATTAAAATGATGTTCGGTATAGCTAAGTGAATTATAAATTAAAGTGTGTTAGTCTTTTTTCGTTAATGATGATTTTATAATTGCACTGTAATGACTTCGATCACATCAAATAATGATACGTAGTCACAATGAATAAATCGTCATGAATATGCTGTCATGCATGACTTTTTGCCCCATTGATGCGTATTTTCACGCATATTGTATGACGATAGATCCACATAGTTACACTGATTATTTATTTACACTATATTGTTTACGCATATAATATATCTCAAATCATATATTAATGTTTAGTCTTATGTTGGGGTCTGAATTACGTTGTTATTGCGTGTAATATATGATCATAGTACTTTGGTATATCAACAACGAAAAATACTGAGCTCGGTAAATGCTCGGTAATTTTTTTTATCAAACACTTTTGCCTATTTAACAAGCACTTAATGCTCGCTAATTGAACTTTCTTACGGTATTTTGGGGTGAAGATAAGGGACCAATTGTATTGCAATTAAATATAGACCTTGTCACTATTGTAAGACTTTAGGCCACATGTAAAATATTACCAAAATAGAAAGTGGAAAACGTGACGTCGCATTGCTAAAATAATGGACCTACTAATTTAACTTTGGTTTGGAATTTTCCGTAGGGAAACTTACTGACAGAAATTTATATTCAAGTTACCCACTTGTCCACCAATCATCTTTTTATACTATTAAATAGTTTAAAGAAAAGAAACACAATACTTGTTCAAAAATGAATTGTTAGCGTGTGAGGAACCTTTTAGCCACATGTGAAGTTCAAGATGTCAAGATTTGAAGTCAACAAGTATTGTGTACTCAATGGACAAAATATACTTGGCTCTTATTTTTGAGTTCAAGTCTATATAATATCTCGAATTATCATGTAAAGTCTCACAAAAATATTTTTGTACGAATAGTGCTCTAGAATTTTACTCAATTACTCATTAATTTCACTTCGAACTAATGGTGAACTTGTATCGGGCGATCAGCAAGGGAGCCTGAAAATTTTATTAGGAGGGCCCAACTAATATTTAAGGGCAATAAGTAGAGCATTAACATAATATTAGAAGTTAATAATATTTTAAAGGAATCATAAATTTACACCATCGATTTATTAATAAATATTATGGGTAAAACTACTCATAGGTAACCGCTTCTAAAAAAATTCTTAAATTTAATAAAATTTATGTGGAAATCAGTACCACTCTGAAACTTATTTAAAATACTTTCTGTTGACCGAAAAACGAAGTGGTCACCGACAAATGAACTCAGACTCATCGGTAATATACTGTTGTAATATCTTACTCAATAGACCTTTATCTATGGCATTATTTATGCAAAAGTAAACAATAAAAAAATTGACCGATGGCGATAACCAATACTGTTTAGGCGTGAATTCAACAAAGAGGTTTGAAAGTAGAAGCAACCCCCAACCGCTTAGTCCTCTTTCGACACGCAATCCTTTGGCTCAAGACTTCCATCTCTCTCCTCTCTCCTCTCTCCTCTCTCACTACCCCTAAGTGTTGGCACGCATCTGTTATGAATGCCAGACTTCCAAGTTTTCCAATTTAGGCATCCAAGCAAAGCTAAAAACACCGAATCACACAGCGAGAAAAAGGAAAAAGCAAAAGTCTGTGGGAAACATTCCACAAAAAGCAACATCCTGATTTTTAGGCCTTCATTATTAGATCTCCTCTTCTCTGACACAAACACTAACCTCCATCAAACTAGTAGAGATCAGAGAGAAATAAAACAAAATTGCATCTTTCAAACACCCTTTTCCTCATTTCAGATTTTTCATTCAATTAGATGGGAACCATGGCTGCAGCGTTACTCCTCCCATCAAAATCTCCATTTACAGATGAAAAAAACGCTATTTTTCTGCACCGAACGAGAAGAAGAGACAGAAAGAATCAATCCACCTTTCCTGTAAGTTCTTATTTTTCTTTAAATTGTGGGTTTAATTAAAATAAAGTGAATTAATTTGTAATAGTATTTTTGCTTGAATTGATCAGGTTGCAAGGTTATTTGGGCCGGCAATATTTGAGGCATCAAAGCTGAAAGTTCTGTTTTTAGGGGCAGAGAAAAAGCATCCAGGAAAGTATCCAAGAACATACACACTTACACACAGTGACATCACTTCCAAGCTCACTCTAGCCATCTCTCAAACAATAAACAATTCTCAGGTAATAAGTAAATTGATTCTCCTTTTTCCCGATTTTTTAAGGTTTTAAAAATATTATTTTAGGGAAAAGATCTTGATCCATCTTCGGAGATGATGACTGTGTCATTTTCTAGACTGTTTTATTTTAATAATTAGTTAGCATCTATTTTTAGATATTTTTTGGATGATGATGATGCTGAATTGCCCAATTTAGATACTTCGAGAAGCAGGGCAATATAAATTGTGCGTTCAGTATGGAATGAATTCTGATAATCTTATTCCTATTTTAATTTATGGAACCCTATTTGGGTAAGTTTAGATGTTATATATATAAACTCAACTTGGAGAAAGAAGTGAGCTATTTCTTTGTAAATTTGTGCTAAATAAATTGTGTGGCAATTTCGCCAAGATCTCTTCTTTATTGGGGAAAGAATGCAGTTATTATAATTTAGTTGATAGTAACTTAGAATTGATGAGGTGGTACATGTTTTTCATGAGGGAGACATGTTATACTATAGAAGAGACAATGAACAATGACAGAACACTAAAATAATCAATTATATGTCTCAAATTGAACCAAAGGGATATAACTGTTATATACTCCTTTTACTATTATAATTATATGAATCTTTACAAATTTTGATATACTTTGATAGACTTGAAACTTATTTTGAATTTTAAGGATAGTCTATTAATTAAATATACATGTGTATTTTAATTTATTTATGATGAGAATCTTTTGTATTTAAAATTCCTTAATACTACGACAAAATTTATCTGTTGTAATATATATTATCCAAATTAATAGCTTATACGTGTCTCCCATGTACCATTAATTGTACCACTAATTCAACTAGTATATATATAATGTGTGTGTGTATGTGTGTGTTTTATTGGTAATAAATGGGTGAAAATGAATTATGGATGCAGTTGCAAGGATGGTACAACAAGTTACAGAGAGATGAAGTGGTGGCGGAGTGGAAGAAAATAAAAGGGAAGATGTCTCTCCACGTCCATTGTCACATTAGTGGCGGTCACTTCCTCTTAGACCTTTTCTCCAGACTTAGATACTACATTTTCTGCAAAGAACTTCCTGTGGTAATAACCCTATTTTTTCTATGTCCATTTCCCTTGTATAATTATCATCAAAATCTAATTATAGAAAATTTTGACATACATGTTGATGGATCTCAGCATAAAGGGTTGAAATAGGTTTAAAATAATATTCAAATTTGACACTATCGTCATGTGCACAAAATAATATTCAAATTCACTGGTATGTATTAACGAAGTATGAATGGTATATTTGATCAGGTGTTGAAGGCTTTTGTGCATGGAGATGGGGACTTGTTCAAAAACTACCCGGAGCTACAAGAGGCTTTGGTTTGGGTGTATTTCCACTCAAACATCCCGGAATTCAACAAGGTCGAGTGCTGGGGCCCACTGAGGGACGCATCGGCCCCCTCGGGTGGGACCCACGATGAGACGAATAATGATACTAGGTTGGGTTTAGATACACTAGAGCCTTGCCAAGAGGACTGCACTTGTTGTTTTCCACCAATGAGCTTGATTCCATGGCCCCAACATGCCCATGTCATCGACGATCTTGCTGCCTCTTCGGAATCACTCGATGCCTCGCAAACTTACATGTCCGGGGGTTCTTCTTGATGATGGTGGTGTAAATTATGATGTTACAGAAAAATTGCCCTATTTTCAGACATGTACATCATTATTCGTGTTACATAATGTCGTACCAAAAGTCAAGTGGTATGTTGATTGCGCAAATTGTTGGGTGTGAAAAAGAAAATTGTAATTTTAAGTTTAGGCCGTGTTAGTTAGTAGTATTTTCCTTTATTTGTTTTTTAGCGCCCAAGATTTAAAGAAAATAGAAATTGGTTGTAATTTGTTTCGTTTAATCAACTTTATTATTTGTGTATTTGCAGCTGGCTTTTAGGTATTTAGGTGTGCTGAACAAATGGACATATGCGGCCCCATTGGTTAATTGTCTCATTCGACTATAATAGTTGCTAAAGTTCTATTTAATCAAAGGTGAGTTGTGAATATATTTACAAGAATGCATACACCATTGGTTAAAATTAATTGATTTGTTTGTTGGATAAGGACTTCTCTTAATTTTGTTTAAGCTCTCATTTTGTTTTATTGGGCTATTGTTTATTGGATTGATTCTTAATTTTATTTCACCAGCAAGTTGAGCCGAAAATTTTAGGTCATATATTTCAAGTAATTGTTGGTTGAATTATGAGAACAAATATTTGATTATTATTTTTATGTAATTATTTATAAATAATTTTACCTTTATAGTTAAATTTAATAGTTTTAAATTATATAATATCGTAGTTATTTTTATAGCTAAATTGAATTGTTGCATCAAATTTTTGTAGTGCACTTCTACTTTCATCTACCCATCGACACACTTGCATTTTGTATATAATATTAATTTAGGCCGCTAATATGCCCGTTCCTCTTTAACTAAAAGGTATATATAATACTCATTATTTTAAATAATTGTGTATTAAAAAATTGTTGTAATTGATTACTGGATTCATTTACTTTATGTGAATAAGTTATTTTTTCATATGAATATAAATGTATTAATGAGTATGTACTTATATGTAAAGTGTTTGTTCTACGTTTTTACATTTATTTTATTTGCGTTATCACTAAATTTGGTGTCCATTAATTTTAGTTTGATAAGTCATTTTGAGAATTAATTTTGATACATACATGACGTCGATATAATTAAAAAATGACTTAACAAATTTAATAACGCATAATGTTGAAAATAAATTTTTAAGAATTAATTTTGATATATACATGTTGGATTTGTATGCAATTTCTGGTTCGATTTTGTTGGATGATACTTTACTGAAATATTATATATTTAAGATTACGATGTTACATTGGGTATAATAAAACTCACACTTTTATAACTTAATATATTATTGTAAAACTAACTTTGTTGGATTTTTTATTTATTTTTAGTGACTTCAAATTATGGTGTCAAACATTTTTCTATTGCATACTGATAATGGTGATGATGATTTCTTCCTTGCAAGGTAGAGTTATACTTGCTGATATATTAGACGTGGTTGATACGGTGAATTAATTTTGATCAATCTCAATATATTTGATAGTCATGATTATTTGAATTCAGATAGTGCACATAAGTCTGACTCAATTAGCAATTTGTTAGATGAAATTCACATGTCTATATTAATTTTATAGTTAAGCTTCTTTCTTGAATATATGAAATTTGAATAATTATTTTCACACTTTTTTTATGTGTATATTGCTAGCTCAAATAAAATATGTTTTTTTTTTGTAATTAGTGTGTATATATATATATATTATTGAATTTGTATGCGATTTTTGGTTCGATTTTGTTGGGTGATAGTTTACCGAAATATTATATTTAAGATTATAATGTTACCTAGGGTATAATAAAATTTACCCTTTTATATGCACTAATATCGGTTATGAGTCTCTACAAAAATATTATGGAGATATTTTTTTTATTATAATTTAATATATTATTATAAAACTAACTTTGTTGGATTTTTAGTTTAGTTTTATTGGCTTCGAATATATGGTGTCAAACATGTTTCTATTGGTGATAATGATTCTTTCTTGCAAGATAGATTTATACTTGCTCATATGTTGGATGTGGTTGATACGGTGAATTAATTTTGACCAATCTCAATAAATTTAAATCATGATTATTTGAATTCAGATAGTGCATGTAAGTCTGACTCAATTAGCAATTTGTTAGATCAAATTCACATGGCTATGTTAATTTCACAATTAAGCTTCTTTCTTAAATATATGAAATTTGGATAATTATAAATTCACACTTTTTTTATGTGTATATTGCTAGCTCAATAAAAATATATGTTTCATAATTAGAGCAAAAATGTATATATTATTATTGGATTTGTATGCGATTTTGTTGGATGATAGTTTACTGAAATATTATATATTTAAGATTATGATGTTACCTAGGGTATACTAAAATTCACACTTTTATGTGAACTAAATTCGATTATGAGTCTCTACAAAAATATTATTGACATATTTTTATTTATTATAATTTAATATATTATTGTAAAACTAACTTTGTTGGATTTTTAGTTTATTTTTAATCACTTTAAATATATTGTGTCAAATATTTTTAGAGTTGAGAATAAAAGACATTTCTATTTTCTCTGTCATCTTTTATCAATAACACAAATTTTTATTTTTATTTTTGTAATCCTTTTGTCATATTTTAATTCACCTTTCTATTTTCTTATTGAGTTGGCGTTATTTTGTTAATCCAATTCATTTGCGATAGAGAGAGAAAAAGAATGGAGAAGAAGGCTTCAATAATTTTTTTTTTCGCTATTTACTTTTGCTTAGTCAATTATATTATATAAATGTCATGCCATTTAAAGAATACACTTGCTTGAATTGATCTTCTCAACATAATTGTCACGTACGCAACATTTCCTTACTTCTAGCTCAAAATCGTTCCACACACTTAAAGTCCATAAATTTAGTGATTTGATTTGTTCTAATTATTTAAGCTTTAATTTAATGAAGTATTTTTAATGAAAATTAATTCCATAATTCAAAAAAATACACTAAAAATTATTTGATCTCTCAAATTTTCTCAAACTACTTTAATTTCAATAATTCTCTAAATTTTCGAGTATAGTAAATTCTTCATTTTTGTTAAGTTTTTATTGTTTCAAATTTCAAAATTTTTTGGGAGTTATAGAGACTCGCCTTCTGTGGCAGCAATGACGAATTAGGGAGTAGGGGTTGCGGTTTTGTTGATGGCATGATGACAGGTGATAGCGTATTGTGTGAGAGAGATGGAGAGACATGCTATTTATAGAAATTGAAATAAACCTAAAGATGGTTTCACTTCTATGTCATTCTACCATACCAATCAGATTTATACCTATGCAATTTTTTAGACTCACTCAGACACATAAACGTTAGGCATGAAATAAATTTATAATCAAATTATTTCTCATCTTAAATAACTAACCATTGGAAAAAAAAATTAAGCAAATTACAATATGTAATAATGTCCCAATAATTCTTTTTTTTTTTTTTTCTTTCACAGTATAGTCTTTCTCAAAGAGGAGCTTAACCAACCACGAACCAATGAAGCATTTGGCTTCGGTGACGCATACGAGTTTCCCAGGGACCAATGGTATAGTGGCGTGAAGGTGTGTGAGTGTGAGTCCTACACAACTAAGGTTTTTGAAATTTATATATGAGGGATGAGGGATAGGGCTTAATATAGTGATAATGGGCTTTGAGTGTTTTGTGGGCCGTTAAATTAATAAAATTACCAACGGATTACCAAGGGACACGGATCCGTCGATAATTTTAATATTTAAAAAAATATATTAAACGCAATTAAAATTACCGACGGCAAGAGTCCGTCCGTAATACCGACGAACGCGAATCCTTCGGTAATTTTCATATTCATAATTTTAAATAAATTTTTATTGAACTACAAATACATTTACCAACAGACGTGTCTATCGGTAAATTCTTCGACGGACAAAACCGTCGGTATTTCCGATAGTAATTTTGGTGCGTGAAATTCGCGCCAATGTCCATTGGAAATCCATCAGAAAACCGTCAGAAATAGGCGTCGCTGATAATCCGGCGGTGATCCCTCGGTAATTAACGACGGATAAACTTCCATCGAAAATTCTGTCAGTAAACTCCTTTTTTTATAGTGATTAAGACTTCTAAAATAAAATCAAGTGGCATAATTGCCATTACTAAACTTCTTTAAATAGATAATATCAATAATACATAATTGATTAATCTTACTATATTGTTGAATCGAGTCCACTTGTTATATCAAACATAGAGTACAGTTTGAAAATTTTACTGCATTAACTTTTATTCAGTAATTAATACTTCTAAAATACAATGATTTCATCGCAGATCAAATGAGGGGGTTGTCAATCCTTCGACGCAAAATACTATTTTGTTTCAACTAAAAAGATAATTATAATCGGAAAATAATTAATGAATTTAACATGTAATGTTGCTTAATCAGATTATAAATATGGGATTAGTTCAAATAAAGTACGAGGTTCAATTTATAAGGTTCCTAAATTAAGGAAAAATACCTATCAATCCTGGTTTGGTAGTATTGTAGTATTAAATAGTGTTTTCTTTTGCAACATATCTCATCTTTGAAATTCATATTGTGTGGTTGTAGCATTTCATATCACATTGAAAAATAAAAGAATTTTTCCCCCTCATATAGCTATAAAAAGAGCCACCAATTAAGTACTCCCTCCGCTCTATTTAAGATGATACATTTTTTGGATAGCAAGAGAGTTTAGGAACTATTAGTTAATATATTTAAGTAAATGTTGTTGGATGTACTAAATGAAGAGAGAAAAAGTAGTTAGATGTTTTAAATATTCACTCAATACATTTACATAATTCTAAACTTGATGTAATTTGCATCCAATTAATTCACTTAATTAAAATTGTAAACTAATTGAACAAAAATTAAATCCTAAAATTATAATAGCCTTGATTTCTTACATGTTTAAATTTAACTTATTATTTTTATGATATTTTTCTATATTTAGATTTTGTATATTTTTTTTTTTACATTTTGAAATTCCTTATTTCCATTACAAATAAACAAAAAAGTATTAATTACAAAAATACATTCCATTTTAATTAAAAAAAAAGCCAAAAAAGAGGGTGCATTAAAGAAGTGGCAACAATACATGAAATTTATCCAAAAATTTAAATGCGGTGTCTTTTAACAGTTGCTGCAGTACATAAGCCTATAAATACATTGACGAATCCTCATTGGCTACCATTAGCAGCACAAAAACAAGTAAAATGGTTGGGAAGAAAATAACAACAAACGAAGATCAAAACAAAGTAGTGCAATTCATTCTTGGAGCTTCTGTTTGTGAAAAACCATGTAGAGGCGCCTTTAAGGAAGCTGATGAGATGTTTTCCTTGTCACGATTGACTGTGGATCGATATTAGGTGGCTGTAAAAAAAAAAACAAAGCACTTCAGTTATTCAATGGGAATATGTGAAAAAAAACGTAAATATGTTGTCCTAGATGTAACATTACTCTCCAGTCTACACTATACCAAAAGAGACACAATAAGAAGCTAGGCATTGGTTTAAGATGCTCAAAATTAATAGTTGGAGATGGGTGACTTCAGACCTGTTGGAGAATTAAGGCCTTTGGCCTTTCATATGGCCAAGACCTTTGGTCTTTCGCATGCCCGAGACCTTTGGCCTTTCGGTTGG
>JAYDZE010565115.1:0-12345 GCA_034509125.1 Monilaria moniliformis
GGAATAACACATTGCCATTTTAGATTGGGCTTGGATTTCAAAAGGAGAGGCGTTACTCTTAACAATTACATTTAGGATGTAATTCTATTCATAATTTCCATTTTACTCATTATACTCTATATCTAAAACAATAATAAATAAATAAATAAATTTTATTAGTTTATCTCCAAATAAATAAATAAAAAGTAATTAAATAAATGAAACAACCAAAAACTCAAATTCATTTCTCGATGGGAGCCCAACATCAGCATATTTCAATCAACTTCTCAAACATTTAATTCTAAATAATTTTGTATTATTAATTACACTTTCAACATATTAAAAGATGATGTATTATTAATTACACTTTCAACCTACGTATAATTAATGCTTGATACTATTCAGCTGGCCATAATTCCAATTCAATTAAAATCAATTGATTTAATGTTGGTTTAATAAAATATTTGGTTACCTAAAAAATTATTTTAAAAAAAATTGTGACTGCGATGCCCTTAACTAATAGTTATATTCTCCCTCAAGAATTGGTAGAAACATGAGTTATTATGTAGAAGTATTTGAGCACTAAATATAATTATTAATTTATAATTTTCGTCTCATTCATATTTATTAAAATATTTTTATATAGCTGCCATAATAATTCTAGGCGAATTATTAACTAGCCTATTAACATAGTCAAAATTCATAGTTAGCCACGAATTTTAAAAAACTACAATATAGTCGATTTTAATTTGAAGAGACATAAATGTCTTTACTTTTATTTCTCTCTCTAATTCTTTAATTTATCTTCTAAACATTATCCTACTACTATAAGCGATACCCTACTGCCCCCGCTCGCTTCTGCTGCCACCATTGCGCAGTGTCAAAGCTTTGAATTTATGGTATGAAAAAGAGACGGTGGCTGAGGAGGATGAGGCAATACGAAGAGGACGAAGAAGATGAGGGTGGTGGAGGTGGCTTCTACATATCCTTCTTCGGTTCTGTACGATGGCGGCGCTTACGAGGGTAAGACGGAGCAGAGGACGACACACTCGCGGACGACAGCAAGCAAAGGGATGACGACAAACAGGAGTTTGTTGCTGCCGTTTGAGAGAGATACGAAGAAAAGACACGACACCTAGGATTTGCTGCTGCTGTTGGCAATGGCGGATTTAGAAAACGTTCATCGTGTGGTCGACGTGCAGTCTCTTCACATCTTTTCATTTTTAGTTTTAACTTCCACAATAATATTCGCATATCTTTCATTGTTTTACCACAAAATTTCCCTCGTAATATATATAGTTTTGTGGCGGTGCTGCCACATGTGGGGTCGACAGCAATTCGAAAGACCGAATTTAATAGAATTTGTCAATACTCGTAAGCTGACGGTGGGGTCGGTCGACCCCGCCCGACCCCACCTACATCCGCCCTTGGCTGTTGGAGAGAGAGATGAGGAAAGCGGTAGCAGGCGGCCGCAGTAGGCGGGACGAAGAAGAAGAGGACAACGACAGCGGGTAAACAGATGAGGCGACGATTAGGGTTTGTGTAGAATAGAGAAAGAGAAAGTGTTGACAAAAAAAATGAAAAATGAGAAGAAATGGAAAGTAGGGTACATAAATGAAGTGTAATCAACATGAATTTGATCGAATGTTTAGGAGCAATTTCGTCCGAAAATTCGCAAATAACTATTTATTAATTTTTTAAATTCGTAATTAACTATTAATTTTGACTATTTTAATAGGCTAGTTTGATATATTAACACATAATATTATTGATAATTTGATATAATTGTATTCATATAATCGTGAAAACGAGACGATGAAGTATGGCTCGCAATGCAGGTCTTGGGCCAGCCCAGGTAGTGCGACGCAGCCCGAAATTCAATCAATTGAGCTCTACTCCAACGGACAAGAAAACGACAAATAAAAAAACGACCAAACATCTCTTACGGGGCCCCGTATACGCACACTTTACCAAACCCGACCCATATGGATATAGTCTCGGCCCGTTGGGGGCTACAAACACAAACACAAACACAAAGAGAGAGCAGCCGGCGCCGGCCCCCAATTTCAATGGAAACCCACTCCCACTCAATCCGAGTGCTAGTTCGCCCACCGCCGGCCCCCGCCCCCACCCACCCCCTCCCTCCACAGCCCCCGCCACCGCCGCCGCCCGACCCATCTACGCCCCCTAAGAACGGTGTCGTGGTCGTCGGATTCATAGGGAGGCGCCACCACGAAGTCGCTCATCTCATCAACAAAATCGTCGACTCCTATGCCTTTGGCTCCGGCGGTTTGGATACTCCGTTTCGCTTCGAACCCGACAGGATCGACTCGGAGATGAGGAGATGGTTCGAGAGCAGGAATTTGAGCTTCTATCTCGACGAAGACAAGGGGATTTTGTACCTGCAATTTTCCATGGTTGACTCCACAGCAGCTGAGGCGATGCTGTCGGAGGGGAGGATGGGTTTTGAGTCGGTTTTGGAGGACCGGGAACTCGGGGATCTTAAGGGGTTGATCTTTATGTTCACTGTAAGTTGTATTGATTTTTTTTTAACTTAATTTTGTTTTTATTTCTTGGAATTTGGACTGTTGGATTTCTGTGGATTTTGACTTCTATCTCACTTTTTAATAGAATTTTAGTGTTGAAGTATATTAGTGCAATGTGGTGTTGATTCTATAATTTGATTCGATCAGAAACAAAGTCGAGGGTATATTGACTTTTCCGGATGAGATTGAAGGGATCGTTAACCTAAAGAAAGAATGTAAATTAGGAAGTGGGCGTAACAACTCCAGGCATTTTAGATTGTGATTTTTGTTTTAGTTGGTGAAGAAATGTTTTAGTAGAGAAATATTATCTTCTGAAAAGGAAAATAATTGGATGTACTGAAAACTGAATAGGTTTACGGGCATTTGAAAAATCATAATAATTGTCTGGCAATGAGTTTTAGTGAGTTAAGTTTTGTCTAAATGTTCTTTCATAATCTGTAAGATTATATATATCGTGTAAACTAGAAGAATGCCATGAAGCTGAACGTGTTCGTTTTTCAAATTTGTCTTAGAATTATGTTTTCCTGTTCTTTTTCACTATTAATTGAAATCTTTATATAGTGAGTCATTTGAACTTACTTTAGCCCTGCAGGTCTGTCACATTGTAATACTTATTCAGGAGGGGTCACGTTTCGATACTCAACTGCTAAAAAAGTTCCGGGTTCTGCAAGCTGCTAAACATTCAATAGTTCCATTTATTAGATCACAAAATATATCATCCATAACATCTAGACCACGATCTTCAGCTCAGTCACGAATACTTGCTTCCAGAGCATCATTTAATAATACTTCTCCTGGTAAAATTCAAGGAATTCAGAATCGCAATGCTTCAGGCAATGTGGTAATGTCAGGTTTAGGTTCTTTCAACTCGTTGTTACCCGGTCAATGTACCCCAGTTGTATTCTTTGTCTTTGTTGATGATTTCTCTGAGATTTTCCTCAGTGGAAATATGGAACAGTCTTCAGAGACCTCGTCCTTAAATGTGTCACCAAGTTTGAACAGTTCTGCAAGACCAGGAATGCCTGCTAAAGGATCAAATTCTGTTGTTATGCTTGCACGGCCTGTGAATAAATCTGAAGGTGGACTGAGGAAAAAACTACAATCATCCCTTGAGGCACAAATTCGGTTTTCAATAAAAAAGTGTCGAACTCTTTCAGTTTTTGAAGGCAGCCATGTTGGGTCAAGGACTGGTGCTGTTGCTAGTTCAGCCCCTCTTTTTTCACTTGATGCATCAAAGGCTGTGTCACTTGTAGATGCTTCGTCAATTCAGAGTTGTGAATCTCTCGAGTTTGCAATTGGCCTTGTAGAACAAGTATTAGATGGGAAAGCAACACCAGATTCTCTTTTGCATGAAAGTCACCATCAAAATACAAACAAGGAGGATATCCTCTCTGTGAAGGAGTTCATCCACAAGCAGTCTGATCTTCTAAGAGGAAGAGGTGGTTTGATGGGTAATGGCAGCAGCGGTGCTGCAGGAGTTGGTATGGTTGCTGCTGCTGCCGCAGCTGCAGCTGCCTCTACCTCTGCATCTGCTGCTTCTGCAAAGTCAATTAATCCCCCTGAGCTCCCAACTTTAGAGATCTGGTCAACATCTTCTCAGTTGATTCTTCACAGAATTCTTTCTGCAAATCCTGCTTGCACATATCAAGACAAAATTAACCGCATGCAAGAGCAGGATGCAATTATACCACTAATAGAAACTGTAGCAACTTCTTCTGATCCATATGAATCTGCATTATCACATTTGGAGAATGGTATTGGAATGAATACTAGATTTTCAACCTTGTGGTGTGAAAAAGCCTTTCCAGTTGCAAAGGAGGTGTATTTGGATGATCTTCCTCCTTGTTATCCAAGTTTTCAGCACGAGGTCCATTTAGAGAAAGCCTTGCACGCCTTTATGTCTATGGTGAAGGGACCTGCTGTGCACCTGTACATAAAAAAATTGAAGGATGAATGCATGTCTATCTGGAGTTCTGGAAGGCAATTATGTGATGCAGTTAGTCTGACTGGGAAACCTTGCATGCATCAAAAGCATGACATAAAATCTATTTCCACAGATGAGATCAAACATCATGCAAGTGGATTTGTTTACCTCCATGCTTGTGCATGTGGCCGTTCTAGGCAATTGCGACCTGATCCTTTTGATTTTGATTCAGCAAATGTTGCGGGCAGTACTTTTGTTGATTGTGATAAGCTTCTTCCAAGTGTCAAGTTGCCAGAAGTAATTGTTAAGGGACCCATTCAACCTTCATCATGGAATTTGATTCGTATTGGGGGCGCAAGGTATTATGATCCTTCAAAAGGTTTAATCCAAAGTGGCTTTTGTGCAACTGAGAAATTTCTGCTTAGGTGGACTATATTTCTTGAGAAACCACCACTAAATGACTTCCAGCAGGGTTCCTCAGACAGAAATCCCAGATTTGAAACTGCTTCAGATGATCAAACATCTGATGTTGCTCAGTTAGGTGCTGGAAGAGCACAAAATGGAGTTGGGACTCCAAAAAGGCCCTCTTCAGATATCACTGGAAATGGTAGTAAAAACTTGAGTACTGGTAGAAGAGTATTATCCAACTTTACAATGCGAAAACCATTTTCTGAAGTTGTTGCTGGACCTGCTGCTGCCAACTCTGCATTTCCTCCACTCTTTTCTAGAAAACAGCCTATACAAGATGCTGAGAAAGGTGTTAAGCTACACAATGGATGGCATAGGGATCTGGACAAACTTGGTGATGTTGTCTACAGTCAAGAATCTCTAAAGGTTAAAGATACTGCTTCAGTTGATAATTTGCAGCATAACGGCACTTCTAGCAATGCCACGAAGTATGGCGATTCTTTTCCTCATATTGGCAGCAATATACCTTCTTTAAATGTGAATGGTGGTGAACAGATTAAGGCCACCAATCCTATGAAGGCTGCCACTGTATATGTGGGGTTTGAACATGAGTGTCCCCATGGGCACAGGTTTATATTAACTCCGGTTCATCTTAGTGACCTGGGGTCACCATTCTCAGTGCCTGAGGAGAATGGTCTCCCTTTGCCAGTGGAAAACTCAGATAAAAAACAAGATCCTGCTAAATTGTATAAAATTGGCAACCATGGTAGAACCAGACGGCAGGCACATGGGCAAGTTAAGGGTGGTGCTATTAGTAAGGTGAAGAACCTAGAGAAGTCAAAAGAGAAAGTAGCCAATGGGAACATGCCTTCTCATAAATTTATGCAGTCAACCAGGCATGGCAAAAGTCAGAATGAGAGAACAGAAGCAGTGAACCTTGTGGAGGATCTTGATGACCTTAAACCTACTAGTATTGATGATCATGGTGGTGCCTTCTCCCTTTTAAATAGAAACTTACCAATATATATGAACTGTCCACATTGTAGGGTGTCCAGGCCCAAAAACAATGCATCTAATGTTAAGTATGCAAGTGCTATCTCACAGCTGCAGAGGATCTTTGTGGTATATTCTTCTTCCTCTACTTCATTAAATCTGGTCATCTGTCACATGTCATAACATATAACATCTGCAATTCCTGTTACTTGGACATTTCACTGCCTGGATGTTTTAACATCTTATACCAGCAGGTGTTTTTGGTCTTTCATTTGTTCTTCTAAAACTGACGTAGATCAATTCCATGCTGAGCAAACTATGATTAGGTGATGATATCATATGGATGATATGATAATTTGTGTTGCTTGTGCTTCTTTTTTTCTTTTTCTATTCTCCGGTATGTATTGTAAATACTTAGTAAATCAGTTATATATCTGTCTACATTGAGGCTTTTCGTAGCTTTTCTGAATCTTTGAAGGTCAGGCATATTTTTTAAGATGAGAATTTATGCCAGATATATTCGTTTTTGGACTACCAAACCTAATTTTGTGTTTGAATTCACCTTTTCAAACAGAAAATTTAGTTAGTATGTTCTTCTATTATGTTTTCTTTGTATCTCTTTTGGTGCTAAGTATTCCATATCGCCCATATGTCCATGTCAGGCTTTGATTATATGCTTTTTCAAAGTTAGTTCATTTTACTTGTTATAACTAGTTTAAGTTATGATATCCATCCTTTTGTAATGAATGCTGTGAAAATAAATTGTATTAAATTTGCTTTTGAATATACAGGTAACGCCTTCATTTCCGATTGTTTTGGCTGCAAACCCAGTTATTCAATTTGAGGTATGCAACTAGTGAAAATCTCTCTCTCTCTCTCTCTCTCTCTCTCTCTCTCTCTCTCTCTCTCTCTATCTCTCTATCTATCTCTCTCTCTCTCTCTCTGTTACGGTCATCCAATAAACTCCAAGTCCAAGATATGACAGGCCTAATGATGCTCTTTGTGGAATTTTTTTGACTTACTTTTTTTATTTGTAATTCCAGTTTTACAGTCATTTGGAGTCTCATACTTCCCCTTCGTGATTGATATAGATTCATGCAAGTTGTATAATGATGTCTTTGTGAACCGAGCTACTGAAATTATGTTCCTTGTGCTTGACAAGGTTTTCCTGATTGCAGTTATCTTGTCTTCCTCCCTCTATTCCTGATCGTGAACAAAAGCTACAATTCAGCTTGGGCTGCCCTGCGATTCTGCCGCCAGATAGTTTTCTCTCCCTGAGGCTTCCTTTTGTTTATGGTGTAGAACTGGAGGATGGGAGCCTGCATTCTCTTAAACCTTTTGAAAATCAACCACACCTCACTGCATACATTATGAGGGGAACGGCTTTGCAGGTTATGTCAAATCAGGGTGCTCTTATTCCCGAATCAGCCACGTGGTTGACGTCAAAAAACTTTCCTGCTCCATAGACGATTGACTTGTTCTCAGTTTCTGGGTACTTTGCAAGTGGAGACTTCCCCTACCGGATGAGGTAAATCATCATAGTGTGTTGTGAGATGTCTAGCATTTAGTGGTGCAAAAATGTGATTTTCAACCTTTTTTTGTGGGCCAGGTATATAAAGCATTAAAATCTTAACAAGGCCGTGCCATCTCTCTTTCATTTGAGTATCAGTGAAATAGATGTATAGGTGCGTATTTATAATTCACATAATGAAAATGGAAAGTAGAAGAAAGATTAATTCTTGATCTTATATGCATAAGATTTGTGGTCTTCTAAAACTTAAAATACTGTAAACAGAATAAGCTTGCAAATAATATAGTTCCCCTTAGAGTCCCGGAGTTTGGTTTCTCACTGTATATTTTCCTGTTTCCACAACTGTGATTTGACAGAAGAAGAGGATTGGGTGAAGTTCGCCTCTCTGTGAACCAAGCGTATATGTAAGCTGCATCCTTTCCAATAATAATAAGGGAAAAGAAAAGAAAAACTAAATATAGAAGTTGTCAACGCATTAATTGGCTTGCTTACCTAAGCTTTGATTTTCAGGTTTCTCTGTCAAGCTTCCATTTGATACAGCCCTGAGATTGCTGGCCTTCAGCTATGGAGGGTCCTCAATGTTGGTATGCATTTTTTTATTTTTTTTATGTTTGAACATCTGAATAGATTCCCATCCATTTTCTCTAACCTTGTATCTCTATTCATTTCATTGCATCCGTATCATGACTACTTTCAATTCATCAAACGTTTAACTTGATCGGTATAAGTTTCTGGCAAAACTGAATTGGTAAAACGCAGGAAAGATGAAGTATCATTTTGTGTCAACTCATGAAATAATGAAAACAACGGAGAAAGTGATGCTTGCACTCATTTTTGTCTTCTATAATCTAGAAATCTGTTCATTTTAATACGGGTGGTTGGTGGATTACTGGCTAATTTGGCATGCAATATCTGATTGAGGCACAAATTTGTGTGAGGACCAAGTATGAATACACTGAAAAATTAGGAATTTTTCCACTGATTTATTTGCTGCATTTTTCTGGAATATATCTTGTTGGGAGAAGAAGTTTGTTTGTTAATCAATAATTCCACAAGTCTTCTGATTTTAATTGCAGATGAGCAGCGTCTCCGACGGGTGGGGCTGTTTCTACCCCGATGGCACGAGCAGTGGCCGTCGCGTCAAGAAATACATTCCCTGGCGGACTCTGCAGCAATGCCGGAATACCGGAGTCCTTGCATGTTGCAACTCAGAGAGATATGTCCAAGGAATTATGAAGAGAAGACTCGGTGCTGGGCATGGAAACTACGCCGTATCAAAATTAGACCGAACTCTTCATGCATGAAATTATGAAGCTGTGATGCTATATATTTTGCATATATAAGTTAATAATTTATTTACCCGATCAATATGTAATTCCATAAATCCGGTTCAACATCAGTCAGTTTTTGCCGTTTATTTGCTGTTGATAAAAAGGATTTTCCCTACTGAAATTATGAATCAAGAATAATAATAATAATAAATAAATAAAATTATAACTTCTTTTTAAAAAAAATTCTTGTTCAATAATGGATTTTTGCGTTAACATGTGCTTATAATGTCAAGAGACAAAAGGCACAAATTAAAAATCTGCCAATAATTATATTGAAAATTAAAACTTTAATTAATTGTCAATGTTGTGAACCATCATTTAATTCTTATAATAACTAACGTTCAAGACCACTTTATTCCAAGTGAGCTTATGAGTGACCCGATCTTGTCGGAATTAAAAAAATGTGTAATTATTATCAATTGATTATTTTATTTTCTATATTTCAATTTATAAAAATATAAAATATTGCAATAATAATAATAAAAAAAAACTCAATTTTCTTGATAGATGGATATATGGGGTAGCAAATATTCAAAAAGTTTCATTGAATTAGCTGCATTTAGATAGAAGAAATTGTGGGCTAATACACCTATAATTAATTTCTAGATATATATATGTACTATAAAAACGTGGTCGAAGCATTATTTTGAAAGAAATATTAAAATTCAACTCAAAATAGGAAAATAATAATTAAACATTCAAATTACAAAATGGTGAAAGGTATAGTGAGAAAAATTATTGCAAAAGAAGGGTACAGTCATCATTGCGCTTCTCTTGTCGTTTTCAGCTACCTAAAATTCGAATTTAATTTACATATTTCTAATAAAAGTATACCATATTTCTAATGAAAGTATATTTTATGCGATTCTGTCAAAATTAATGCCAAATCTCAAAGTTGAATGAAGGCTTTTGAAGCCCACTGTTTCGACCGCCCTTCCTTCTTGTTGTTTTCATCGTGGGACATTCGATGACTAAATTATTGAATCGAGAGTTTGCATGATGGTGCTCGAGTTTTTCGATAGTTTGAGTTGCAATTCAGAAAATCGAGAATAGAATCAAGAACATGAGAAGACAATCCAGATTTCAATTTATGACAAAGTCTGAAATTTAATATTAAAAATATTATGTATACTTTCACGTTTTCAAATATTTTGTTAAATAATTATATTAATAAACAAGAGAGGATGATAGAGTTCTAGAGAATTCTTTACGGGGATAGACCGAAAGAAGTGAGGAAGGCACACCAGCTCCACAAGTCGACATCACAGAGACCATGTGACTTGGCCCTTATCCATTGCGTCCACGTGTCAGTCGTTCGGACAAGCTGCTTAGCTGCCCCACCCACCGCACACTCTACTTTCTCCCGCAATTTTCCTGCCCTGCTCATTATGCAAATGCATAATTTGCTGTCGCCACACCTTCTATTTCTCCACGGACAATTTTACCCTTGGACTGGATTCACATTGCAATCTTATCTAATGGGGTTTGGGGAGAATCTTCACCTACTTCCATAATCATTTTCATTTATGAATCCACCTTATGCGTAAAAGGCTCGTTTCTATACGTGATACATGATAAGTTTGATATATTTATTAATATGTTTTTTATTGTGTAAATTATTAATATTATATTTCATTATATGTATTAAATTATAATAAAAGAATAAAATTTTGGTAATTTGACCAATTAATCTATGATCGGAGAATGAAACTATGATAGTTTAATATATTATTGAAGGTTAAGATTTTTATTGTATAACCTATCTAGGAATTAGAATACAGAATCTAAAGATGTGTCTAATACATTATGAATCTTTGTTTTCGAACAAACATGATATTAGAGTGTTATAAGTATATTATAAGTATATTATACACTCTAATCAGCTCTAGTAAACGAACCCAAGATGTAAAAATATTACAATGAATTTCAAAACAAAAGGTACAGATTTTTTAGGGGCAAAAAAGAGAGAGATTAGATTAAATTAGAGGTGCAGTGACAAAACGTACTTATATGTTTATATCATCTCAATGAAAATTCTTTTGTATTACTATTTTGAAGTAGAATATGGATCAAGCTCTATGAAATTTATTGTAAACAAGTTATGTTACTAAACTTATGCATAGCACCTTATATCAGCTATATATTCACACACACACACACACACACACACACACACACATATATATATATATATATATATATATATTGAGAGTAGAAATCCAAGCTCATATTTTTATTAGTATATTTGCCGTGTGATAATTCGCAAACTATATATAAGTGATAAAAAAGACTCATCACAATATCGGATAATTTGTGGATAAAACATGAAAAATTATTAACGAAATTATAACTTATAACCTTCCCGTTGAAAACGTACTTAAGATTGCCATTAGCTCACTAAACAAATAAATTTAAGCGTAAATACCTCTAAATAATCATTTTACTTGAATAAAAGTTAATCCTAATCACAAAGATAAAAATATATTAATTATAGCCATTTTTAAAGAAAAGAGACGACTTTGTCATTTTAATTAAATTTTTATTCTATTATTTTATTGATTTTCAAAAATCATATATAAAATTTAAAATATAATTATAAAACAAAAATATCATTTTCGATCTTTTTCTTTGTTTTCTTTTTTGTGTTCGATTTTGTTTTTGTTTTTTTGTTTTTTTTGTAAGCCTAGTGTGAATTCGACTAATTTGTACTAGACCTACCAAACTTGCCGCACAGTGCCAATACTGGTCGCGTGCAGGTCTTGTAAGTCTGCTGTGCGCAAAGTGTCAATGCTGTCCGCGAGCAGGTCTAGTAAGTCTGATATAAATTTAGTTAATTCACACCATGCTTACCAAACTTGCATGGTACGAACCACACTAGGCAAGTTTGGTAAGCAAATTATAAATTGACCAATTACTACCATACATTCAAAGCTTTGGCACTGCATAGTGATGGCAGCTAGCGACGCCAGCGGTGGCAACGACGGTAACAAAATAATGTTGAAGAGAGATAAAATCATTAGAGAAAGAAATAGGGCAAAGAGAGAAATAAGAGAAATCGAAAGAGTAATAAACTGGAGGACATTTTCGTCAAAAAATTAAAAAATTAGCTATATTTTTATTTTTAAAAACTTGTGGGTAATTATTAGTGTTGATTATCATGATGGCTAGTTCAGAGATCACCCTCCTCAATTTTTTGAAGAGATTTTCATATTTCTAAAAGTCATTTCAGATATTTTAAATCTATCATTTTCTTTTAGTAATTATTAAAATAAAAATACAAAAGAACATTTTGGGCATGAATGACCATAATTATTATATTTTTAATTTTGTGATTAGAATTCAATTTTACTGAAGTAAATTAATTATTTTAAATTTTTCCTCTAAATTTAATATTTGACCCCTTGAGTTTGATACTTGATACTATTGACATATTTTGTGGCTGTCAATAGTTTTGTTTGCCATCAACTACAGTGGCGGAGTTTGACATATATTTTTTTTTTTTTTTTATGTTGTGAGAAGAGGTGCACGATTGATTGATATTGAAGATTTGGGTAGTCTTTCTCGAAATATTGTTGAAACTAAAAAAGATAGAATTTTTCTATTAGTTTATCGTTTGATTGAATTGGTATTGCT